>CM028363.1:18457830-18534651 GCA_016624345.1 Platycodon grandiflorus
TTTTTACTAAGTACACCCACTTCAATTATTACAAAAATATTATTATAAAATTTGACTTATTTGTCCTAATTCTTACTAAGTACACTCCCCTCTACATTTATTTAATTTCAACATCACTAAGTACACCCTCTTCAAAATAATATTCATACACCCCCTATATTTTTTCCACAATACACACATTCAAACATATTATTCTCACCCCTTCCAAGTTCCAAACCCTTCACTAAACCCTAAACCGTAAACCTCTAAATTCATCTACATTGTTGAAAAACACAAGCATGAACCAAAAAGAATTGAAGGGAACAAAAATTATAAGTATTCTTATACCAAAATGGCTTAATTTTCTACATTTTAAGAAGCACAGACGAATGGTCTGCGTTGGTATGGTCAGTAGTGACCGAACACACTAAGGAATGTTCAGTCACTGATGGCCAAACAACTCCATGTATGTTCTATCACTAACTGAACGCCTTTGGAGATGTTCGGTCAGTATTAACCGAACGCCTTTGGAGATGTTCGGTCAGTACTGACTGAACACCTTTGGAGATGTTCGGTCACTGAACACCTTTAGAGATGTTCGGTTACTGAACATCTTTGGTGATATTCGGTTGGTACTGACCGAACATCACCAAAGGTATTCAACCAATCACGTCCGAACACTATAGGCCCAGATCACTTTGAAATTCAACCTAAAATGCAATTTTTTTTGACACAAACCATTAATTTTGAACTCAAATTATAAAGAAAAGCATAGCTAACTTAATCCTAAAAATTATTTAACATACAACTTTAAAAACTTAATAATATTTTTGGGTTTCAATTTACAGTTGTGTGTGTGTGTGAAATTAAAGGGGGTTGCAGGAGAAGGGGAGAAGAGGGGGTGTGTATGTGTGGGTGGGGGAGGGGGAAGGAGGAGGAAGGAGGCGGGGAGGAGGAAGGGGTGGGGGTGGGAAGGAGTGTGTGTGTGTGTGTATGTGTGTGTTGCAGGAGAGGAGGAGAAGAGGAAGGGGGTAAAATAGAAAATTGAGGGGGGTGTACTTAGTATTTAGAGGGGTTTATAATTTAGGTGGGGGTGTACTTAGAAGATGGGTGTACTTAGTAATTTGGGGAGTGTGAATAGCAAATCTCTTGCTCTTTGACAAATAATAATAAATTAAAGGGGAGAATATGTAAAAGTGGTCCTCGTACTTTCGTCTATTTACAGATTCAAGTATTTAACTACTTGATCCAAAAATCAATTAGACTTCCATTAGTAACCATCAATTTTAATAACATTTGGTCATTTCATTCATCTTTTCGTTACTGTATTCTCAAAAAGTATTATGAATTATGTGTTTTATAATTTAAAAAAAATTAAATACGTCAAAATTTTATCATACATGCTAAATACAACCCCACTAGTGAAATGACAATAATGCCCTTAATTAGTTTATATAGAAATTTTCATATGCGCCTAAAGTGGGTGCATGTTTGGGAAGAGAGGCACTAGGGTTGGTTGCCTCTCACCGCAAGCATGCGCTAGCCCTAGCTGCCGCCCTCCGGTAACAGGCGCCAGACCTAGCTGCCTGTGTTGAATTTTTTATTTTTTTTTCTAAATTAATTCTTCATTAAGGACAATGTTGTCATTTAGCCAAGGAGTGGGTTTGTATTTAGGAGCTTTGGGGGTGGGATTTAGCACCACGCATTTTTATTTGAAAAACTGTTTGTTTGACTCAAAAATGTCAAACAAAAATAATTTAGCAACTATGGACTACTAGAACTAACGATTCACATTTTTCCAAACTTTTGCCTCTTCCATCTCATATTTTCTTTACTTGAAAAATAAAACCCAATATTAGAAATTACTATTATTATGGAATTACTTTCTTATCCCAATGAATTGTTTCTTTTTAAGGCTTTACATTTGAAATCTTATAAAATTTATTCGAAGCTAAAACATTAATAACTTGAAATTTTGTTATTGACAGAAAGGGATTCAGCAAATATTTCTAACATATAAGATTAAAGAATGTGAAAATGGATCTCATAAATACCATGTAAATTATTTCTCAAAAAATATGTCATGTGAGCATTGTATACTGATCGCATAACTTATTTTTTAGGTAAAATTCGAAAATTATAAATATTTTATGTAAAATAATGTACGCGGGAATATATTTTCATGATAATTATCAAAGGAAAATTATTTTAATTTTTGAATGTCTCTTCGAGTGAAGAAAGTATTAAATTTGAATAGTTATGACTTTCAATACACTCCATTGCATTCAGTAATTAACATTGCATTAGTGTTAATTGTTTGGTCCGTATTTCTAAAATAAAACACAAAAAATAAAACAAACAAAAAAAGAAGAAAATATTAAGAGGAATATAGAAGAAAATGGATAACAAAAGGAGTATTTGTTTAGTTTAAAATTTGTAACATGCTGGTCGCATGACTATTTAACATAAACCCTACCAGATGGATGGATGGACCACTTTTAATTAAAAGTGTATGTGATGGTTTTTAATTAGTTTTTAGGTCAAGGGACTAAATCTATAAATCATCTAAGTGTAGGGATCATTTATAGAGTTTTCCCTAAATTCAAAAAAAATGATAGAGTGGTGCTAAATACTATACCACTTTTATGCTAAATACAATACTCACAGCAAAAATTTACTATTTTGTCCATGTTATAAATGAAAAAAAATATAATTTGACAAGGCCGCCACCTCTAGGCAAACATATTCCAAACATCCACCTAGACTAGGCGATCCTCTGTTAGATCCATGTCGATATGCTCAGAATATAGGCTAGAGGGGGTAAATAGCATATGTTACCTTCATTTAAAATCTCATCCAATTTTGAGACATGTTTAAGGACAGGGATGAAATGTTTATCGGGTAAGGTCAACTTCCTTTTATAGCAACATAGCTGACGTAGAAATTAGCTGATGTGTGCATCAGACTTCATTTGAATAGTCACATAAGACTTTAAAGACTGCTGGGAGGTTGAGTTGTTATACTTTGCTGATGTAGAAGAGTTACGCAGTGGAAGTTCTAGCATCATAAGTATAACATAGAAGATTAAAGATAGTTGTGCATAAATATATATAAGTACATCATATCAGTAGTCTTGAATCTTCATTAGATGCAACAATTACTTTCCATGAATAGATTGCTTAAATAAACAGTACATTTAAAAGGAAAGATAAGTAAAGGCTGAATGTAAAGAAATGTATTTTATATTAAAATTCAGCAGCTCTAAGGTAAACATGCTTAGTACATCAACCTAAACTCTCTAACCTAGCAATCTCCCCAAGAAAGAAGGAAAGTGAATTGGAAAGAAAAGGGAGAGATTAAGAAAGCGAAGTCAAATTTATCGAAAATATATTGGATGATGTAGGCAATATTGAGCATGTTGTCTTCCTCTAGGTTCAACTCGATAAATTTTTTATGAGAAGAGAATATTATGGGTTGTTTAAATAGCAAGTATTTGAACAACTTGGTGCAAAACACTCGACCAAATATGATGTCACTTTATTGCACAACCAACAACTCTTACAATGGAATGTAAGTCTGTCGGTATGAATGTAATTTGGATTGATAGGCTCTGGTTCTTCATCGGACATCTTCAAGCGGGTACAGTCTTCAACGAATGGTTGGATGCTTAGTCTCTAGCTATGGATGAGAGGTATAGCTGCTGAAAAGACTGAGTCTTTCGAAGGAAGAAAGAACTCAAATCAAGAAGGGAGGTCTTGATTAAGCAAAGACTTCTTACCTTGTGAATTTCAGATCACTCTTCCACAAAGTATTTGTTCTTACACTTGTGTTTTTTTCACTCTTTGTGTTCTCACCCTGTCGCACTTTCGCTCTATTTTTAAAGGGGGATGAGTGGTTTCTTTTATAGGCAGATAGAAGGAAGAATCTGTTATAACTTGAATTGATTTTTGCCCATTGGAAGGTTTGTTCTTTAATACATTAGAGTGTATTGTATGAACGGTTGGGTAAAAATCTATATGAAGATTTGATCTGAAAGTCTGTCCGTGAATCAAGCTGAGAACAGATGGGACAGGACGTGCAGGCCTGGATTAAAGCACACTGTGACTGGTCTTTTGTCCGGATATGTCTTGAGGACTGGGACCAAACACGAAAGAGAAAATGTTCAGAGGATAATAGTGAAGGCTCGGACATCGATGCGTATCTTTAAGCTATTAGAGAGATTTGCATAGTATCATTTATGAATCTTTGTAAACTTTAAAACTTGGAGGATGACTGATGTTCCTCTTTGAACTTTGCAGTACTTTTGCAGTTGTTTGATAGAGAACATGGCTGATACATTGGTAACTGCTGATGTAGAACTGCAGGAGTGAAGTCTGTTGGTGAGACATTGCTGGTAGAAATGTCTGCTGATAAGACATTGGTGGTAGAGATGTGTGGTGCTTTAAAGAGCTAATCCATATAAAAGGTCATTATGACTTGGTAAGACAAAGACTCGGATATGTACAAAGGCTTCCTAGTCTATAGACCTATGCATTGTTTCAGCAAGTTGCCACGCTAACCGGTACACAGCCATTTTAGCCACTTGTGAAACATGTGTTGTAATGGGAACAAACAAATCACTATGTAGGAATATACAAACATTTATATCAGCTGTTTTACAGGCATATTCCTAACAGTCTCCTCCGATTTGCTTGGGACCATTACTACAATTGACATATATATAAAGCTCTTATAGTAGATGTTCAATCCTTAGTAATAACATGCCTTCTAATGAATGATCATTTTATCTCAAGACACGCCCTAAGTTGAACTTACAAGCGATAGCATATGTATAGTCACCTATTGCTAAGTATTTACAGACTCGATAAATGAAAGTACAAATACAAAGCAATAGTAAAAATATTTTTAGGTAATTATGAGATATAATTGATATGCAAGCCATAAAGATGTTTTTAGAAATGATCTTTCTTGCACTATGATTTACACAATCTTGAAGAATTCAAGCAAGAAAGGTTTTGATAGCAATTCTTTAAAGAGAGAATTAGAGTATAAACTTGTTTTAAGAATTTGCTCTAGGATTCCAATTTTTGCAAAATTTGTTTCTTTCTTGTTTAGAGATTTTTACAAGAAATTATTTTGAACAGCAGTTTTTGAATGATAAAATTAAGAATTGCTGTTTGAAATTCTCCTCCTGATAAAAATGATTAATTGAATTAATTAAGTATCAAAATAGAAGGTTTAAGAAAGTATCTTTCTTGTTTAGAGATTTTTCAAGAAAGTAGTTTGAACAGCAGCTTTTGAATAATAAAAGATTTAAGATATGCTGCTTTGAGGTTCTTCTCCTGATATGAATATATGAAATTGATTTAAGTATCAGAGCAGAAGAAATTGTTTTCTTAATGAAGATTGAGATGCTTTGCTGAAGAAGAAAGATGGTCAGTAGAGTTTTGAAAGAATTTTGTTTTCTTCATAAAGTGAGCCTTTGAGCCACAAAGGCATATGATTTATCTTAGTCATTCAAGTCACAGAGACTTATCCTTCATTTAAGTGAGCCACAAAGGTATAAATAAATCACAAGGATTTAGATCAGACAAGCTACAAAAACTTATCAGGGAAAGGGTGAACTAACTAGCTTAAGTTTTCTCCTTGATTCTTAATGCAAAAGTCCTGGTCCTCTTAGTTCTAATATAGAGGTTTAGAGGAGAGATGTGGGTATAATGCATAATGTATTATATCCTCTTTTTTTTTTTTTTTTTTGTGTATATAGCAAAATATATACGTCTCCTCCTAACTTGTGACGCCCCGACCCGGATTCCAATGCGAAATCCCGAGGTCGACGCGCCAAAACAACAAACGATAAACGATAAAAATAATAAAAGCACGTGGCGCAACAATTCATACGCACCGCAAAACCCGATTAACAAAAACTTTTGATAAAAAGAAACCAATCATCGGCGACATTACAGCCGGAACCCAACTAATAAAACACAAGTATGAGTTTTAAGAAACACCCTTAATACTATTAACTACCTCGGCCACAACATGCCGGAACCAACTGTACAAAAACCACAAGCTACGACATGCTTGGGAAAATAACTGAGTTAAACATTTTAAAGTATACGAGCTCGACATACACGTGTCGGCTACCAAAAGAATAAGAGGTACAAACAGAGTATCCATACTACCCAAGTAAAGTCTACATGACTTTACTTAACCAATCGTCCTCACCAAAAGAATTGTCTAACTATTAACAAAAGAGTTCCATGGCTATCAAAACAAAAGACCACCGCGAGCTAAGCGACGAACTAATCGGCCTCACCGCGAACTTCCCGCCCGGATCTAAGGAAAACAATTAAACAACAAACGGGGTGAGTTGAAACTCAATAAGTTACTAAATGCAACTATATGTCATGGCATAATGCTCAACGATAACTTTAACATTGCAAAACATTTATACATCACAACCAACATGTAGCATCATATTGATATGCACATAATACATCTCGTTTAGCACCTTGATGTTCACATAAGTGCTCGTAATAAACCACATTACAAAGGATATGATATTTCTTTGTCCATTCTTTGCGTTGCTCCTGCAATACACAAAATAACCAAACGTGTCCTCGATACCCGTGTGTGGTATCGACGTCCCGATAAACCTATCGAGTTCAAACTTAGCAAACCAAAGCCATGCGTATTGCTACAACAATGGGGCTACTTCTCAACTGTGGCCAACAGAAGAGGGGTGTGTGAAACTCCGGTACGGCGACTTATGGCGATCGCAAACGTTAATTTGCGAAGACCATAGGTCGTCCTACCTTACTCAACCAACGACGCCAGCTGGACTTACACAATGCACAAATAGATGTTCTTATTCATCTAACGCAAATAACCATCAAGTTCAAAAGTAGTGAACTTGACGAATGACAAGTAGATTATTCTATTTCATCACTCATCATCATTTAACAAATATGTAAACATTCGATTCAACACATTAGAGCTATACACAAGTCTCTAATTTAACAAGATCAAAAGTACGGAGGACTAGAATCTCGATCATTCGGCTCTAAACCTCGTAGTAATCTAATATGTTGTTCGGGAGTCATAATCTTCCCTAAAATCTACTTCTCGGAATTCATTACTAAAGTTCACCAAATTAGGGTTTCAATGCTAAGTGCAAGACCACCCATTTTCAAGTCTCAAGTTCTCTATTTGTTCAAATCCTAACATTTATATGCCAACCTTGTTCATTAACATCATTCAACACACACTCATAGAACAAGTACACTGTACTCATCTCAACCTAGAGATTTATACATAAAAACAACATATAAAGCAAGTCATACAATAATAATGATGATCTAACGCACTTTGAAGCTTAAGCATACAAAGGGGGTTTAGTAACTTACCTTGTGACGAAAATCAACACAACAAAAGTAAGATCGAAGCCACCCAAGTTGTTCCCTAGCTCAACCCCAACACAATGACGGTCTCGGATCGTTGATCGGACGGTTGGATCTCCGGAACACACACACACACTAATCTCACCAAACTCTCACACACACAAGCTCTAAAGCTCTAATGGTGGAAATGGAGGGAAGAAATGGGGAGAGATGAAGTCTCTCCACCCATTTAGAGACCAACATCAGACTTGGGGAAGGGTAGTGACGTGGCTCAAGGAGAGCCACACATGTGTTAAATTTTAAGGGTACAATTGTCATTTCAAAATCCTGATTTTTGAACTCAGTACGACTTGCACGGCCGCGTCAAGAAACTCGCACGGCCGTGCCACTCTCGCACGGCCGTGCCAAATTAAGCTGCACGCCCGTGCCAAACATTCTGGAAAAAGCTTGGTCCTCTCGCACGGCCGTGCCAATTAAAGGCACACGGCCGTGCCAAAGTTTCTGTCCAGCACTCTTCTATTTTCACTACATTTCATTGGTTTGGACACTTGGGTACACCTAGGAGTGATCATACAACATTTTTAACACCTCAAATGAACATCATAAACCACATAACAAGCAATCTATCGACACATAATAATCATAACAATTCTCATAAACATGAAATTAACATATAAAGCAAAGCATAATTCAATTAGCATGTTAATGAAGCAAGTTTAACACATAAACCAAGTAAATCATGCATAAGAGGATTCGGGATGTTACATCCTCTCCTCCTTAAAAGAATTTAGTCCCTAAATTCCTTACCAAGTTCCTCAAAAAGATGAGGGTATTTCTCACGCATATCGGCCTCGGTCTCCCAAGTAGCTTCCTCGATGTCGTGATTCCTCCAAAGCACCTTAACTAGTGGGTTCCGTTTAGTTCGTAAGGTCTGTTCTTTAGTGTCGAGAATCTTCACCGGTTGTTCGACGTATGATAAATCGGGTTCAAAAGTAATCTCCTCGTACTCTAACACATGCGAATCGTCCTTCATGTACTTCCGAAGCATAGACACGTGAAACACGTTATGGATTTCTGATAACGAAGGCGGTAACGCAATTCTATATGCTAAAGTTCCCACTTTCTCGAGAATCTCAAACGGACCGATATATCTCGGTGATAACTTCCCTTTCTTGCCGAACCTCTTAGTACCCCTACGTGGCGATACCTTGAGGAACACATAGTCTCCCACGAAACTCGAGATCTCGTCTCCGATTATCGGCATAGCTTTTCGTCGACTCGTCGGTGAGTAGTCTATCCCGAATAACCTTCACACTCTCAACCGATCGTTGCACTAACTCCGAACCCCAAATTTTTGCTTCGCCGACTTCATCCCAACAAATCGGCGATCTACACTTCCGCCCATACAAAGCCTCGTACGGTGCCATCCCAATACTCGCTTGAAAACTATTGTTATAGGCGAACTCGGCTAAGGGCAAATGACTATCCCAACTTCCCTTAAAGTCTACCGTGCACGCACGCAACATATCCTCAAGTACTTGAATTAACCTCTCCGATTGTCCATCCGATTGAGGGTGAAAGGCCGTACTAAAGTTCAATTTCGTCCCCATAGCCTCCTAATGCCGCCAAAACCTCGATGTAAACCTCGGATCTCGGTCCGACACAATACTCACCGGAACTCCGTGCAACCTCACTATCTCTTGAATATACAACGCCTAACCGACTCAAAGAATAAGTTATCGCAATAGGAATAAAGTGTGCCGATTTTGTCAACCTATCCACAATAACCCAAACGGCATCAAATCCTCGACGAGTACGGGGCAATCCTGTCACAAAATCCATCGCGATGTGCTCCCACTTCCACTCGGGAATCTCAAGTGGTTGCAACAAACCCGCTGGCCTCTGGTGCTCGGCTTTTACCTGTTGACAAGTCAAACATCTCGAAACATACTCCGCAATCTCTCGTTTCATCCCACTCCACCAAAACTGTTTCTTTAAATCCCTATACATTTTGGTACTCCCCCGATGTATAGTGTACTTCGCCTTGTGAGCCTCATCAAGGACTTGTCGTTTAACCACCTCATTCGAAGGAACGCAAACTCTTCCCCTAAATGTAAGAATTCCGTCACTGTTCATCGCAAAGTCGAGTGTTTTCCCTTCACCCATCTCACTAATTATCTTAACAATTTCTGGGTCGTCAACCTGAGCCTCTTTAATCTGTTGAAACAAAACTGGTGTAGCTCGAATATTCGCAAAGATTACTCCCCGTTCTGTCTCGGAAGGATTCCAATCTCGCAAATCCTCCAACATCTTCCATTCTCGAACCATTAAGCAAGAGACATACGTCTGTCTACTCAATGCATCCGCTACAACATTCGCTTTCCCGGGATGATAAAGGATCGTACAGTCGTGGTCTTTCAATTTCTCCATCCACCTACGTTGTCTCATGTTCAACTCCTTTTGTGAGAAGAGGTACCTCAAACTCTTGTGATCCGTGAAGACCTCAAACTTTGCTCCGTATAAGTAATGTTTCCACTTATGCAATGCAAACATAATCGCAGCCAACTCTAAATCGTGAGTAGGGTAATTCTGTTCGAAAGTCAATTTCTTGAAGCATAAGCAATAACTTTCCCATTCTGCATAAGTACACAACCCAAGCCCTCCTTCGAGGCGTCACTATACACCACGAAGTTGTCACCTCCACTAGGCAACGTCAAAATAGGAGATGTCGTCAAGCGTCTTTTCAACTCTTGAAAACTAGTCTCACATTTCTCATTCCACACAAACGGTGTCGTTTTCTTTGTCAAATTCGTCAGAGGTGTAGCAATCTTGGAAAATCCTCAATGAATCTCCGATAGTACCCCGCCAAACCCAAGAAACTACGAACCTCGGTAATCGTACTCGGTGTTTTCCACTTTGTCATTGCTTCCACTTTGGATGGATCAACCGCTATCCCATCCTTCGAAACCACATGACCCAAAAATGATACCTTCTCTAACCAGAAAGCACACTTGCTAAACTTAGCATACAACTGTTTCTCCCGAAGAACCGATAATACTACCCTCGAGTCTGCTCATGTTCTTCCCGTGACTTAGAGTAAACAAGTATGTCATCAATAAAGACCACCACGAAACAATCTAGATATTGATGAAACACACGATTCATCAAATCCATAAACACCGCCGGTGCGTTTGTCAACCCAAACGGCATAACCACAAACTCATAATGACCATATCTTGTGCGAAAAGCAGTTTTGGGAATGTCTTCCGCTCGAACCTTCAACTGATGATACCCACTCCTCAAGTCCAACTTGGAATACACAACCGACCCTTGCAATTGGTCGAATAGATCATCGATGTGTGGTAAAGGGTACTTGTTCTTGATTGTCACTGATTCAACCTGTGTCGATGCACAACCTCAAAGTACCATCCTTCTTCCTCACAAATAAAACTGGTGCACCCCAAGGTGATACGCTTGGTCTAATGAATTCCCTATCAAGAAGTTCCTGTAACTGCTCTTTCAATTCTTTCAACTCCGCGGGTGCCATTCTATAAGGGGCCTTAGAAATAGGAGTAGTCCCTGGTAATAGCTCAATACAAAACTCTACTTCCCTATCGGGAGGCATATCATAATCGGTCGAAAACACATCGGGGAATTCACAAACTACCGGAACTTCTTCTAACTTTGGTGTGGAAATGCTCTTGTCAACTACACACGCCAAATAACCCGCACACCCACGTGACAATAACTTTCTAGCCCTCAAAGCGAAATAACATGTATACTACTCTTAACAAAGATCACCCACAAATACAAACTCGGGAACACCCGGCATAGCAAAAGTAACCTTCTTACTATGGCAATCTACTAAAGCATGATAAACACACAACCAATCCATGCCAAGTATCACATCAAAATCACGTATGGGCAGACAACCAAGTCGGCATGCAAAGTGTGATCACCTATCGGTATGTCACAAGCTCGGTATACCTCCGAAGCCAACATATGCTCCCCCAACGGGGTAGACACCTCAAGCACGAAAGGTAAAGATTGGGGCAACACACACAAATTTTTCACAAAATGAGATGCAACATATGAATGCGATGAACCAGATCTATAAGAACTCGTGCTCTACTACCGAAGAAAGACTACCTCCTATCACGGACGTAGACTCGGCACTCCCCGTTGGTCGAGCGCAAAACACGACCACGAACCTTGGGCCTACCGTCGTGTCTCTCTTCGTACCGCTAGACGGTGACTCACACTCCCGACCGACTACCCTTTGGTTTGGGGCAATCCTTTTCAAGTGACCGGCTTCACCACGTTAAAGCATTGCCCTGGTTTATACCCCAACTTACTCAAGCAAATGTTCTCCGTATGACCTGGCCTTGAACAATAATTACATATCACCGGAGCACCTCGTTGCCCCTGAAAAGAAGAAGAACTGTTCCCTCGTCCCCCCGATTGTTGTCTCGACTGTCCATCGGAGGGTGCCCTATTCTGGTTTCCCCTGCGATTGTTGTTGTTGTTGTTACCCCTGTTACCTGAACTTTGTCCTCGCCCGTAAGACTGCGAAGACTGTTGAGAGCTCGCATTCATTCTCCCCTTATGTTCCTCGATGTCACTTTCTATCCCATATGCTCGGTCCACTGCACTACGATAGTCGGCTAGCTGTAGCGACGAGAATCGTTTCTGTACTCGGTCTTCAACCCCTTAATAAACTTCTGTGTCTTCCTAGCCTCGTTCGGAACCAAGTGGGTACAATAGCGTGCCAACTCGGTGAACTTGGCCGAATACTGAGCCACAGACATGTTTCCCTGCTCAAGATCATAAAATTCCCTCTCTCTCTTCTCCCGAACCACCGCTGGAATGTACTGGGCCTTGAACTCCCTCAAGAAATTAGGCCAAGTGTGAGGTACTCTCTGCAAATCCCAGCTCTCTTGTAGCACTTGCCACCAGTGCTCTGCCGCTCCCTCTAGCTTAAACACCGCCGAGTAACCTTCTCATCATCACCCGCAACCGCAAATATCTTCACTATGTGCTCGATCCACAATTCGGCTTTAGTGGCATCGGGCTCTCCCAGAAAAGTTCGGGGTTTCATCTTTAAGAATCTCTCAAGTGTGGTTGTGTTGTTCCTCGGTCTTGCTTCCGGTTCTAGCACTACCACTTCCGGTTGTGGTGCCCCCACCTCCGGTTGTGGTGCCTCTACCTCAGGTTGCGGCCTTGCCCCCGCATTCATCCGCTGAGTCATCTCATTCATCAACTCGAGCATCCTACGGTACATGTTTGCCATCTCCTCATTTTGGTTGTTTTGGTTCTGTTCCGGGGAATCATTACGAGGACGGTTGACATTCCCGCTCCTCATCGCCCTCCGGCATTCGCACCAGCCCTACTGGTACTCGCTCCGTTCCTAGTTTCCACCATTATGACCTACACACATCACTCGACGTTAGGATTCTCAACAATAAACCATACCCACCTAGGCCAAGGAACCTATCCTGGCGACAGCAAAACCATTGCTCTGATACCAACTGTGACGCCCCGACCCGGATTCCAATGCGAAATCCAGAGGTCGACGCGCCAAAACAACAAACGATAAACGATAAAAATAATAAAAGCACGTGGCGCAACAATTCATACGCACCGCAAAACCCGATTAACAAAAACTTTGATAAAAGAAACCAATCATCGGCGACATTACAAGGAACCCAACTAATAAAACACAAGTATGAGTTTTAAGAAACATCCTTAATAATATTAACTACCTCGGCCACAACATGCCGGAACCAACTGTACAAAAACCACAAGCTACGACATGCTTGGGAAAATAACTGAGTTAAACATTTTAAAGTATACGAGCTCGACATACACGTGTCGGCTACCAAAAGAATAAGAGGTACAAACAGAGTATCCATACTACCCAAGTAAAGTCTACATGACTTTACTTAACCAATCGTCCTCACCAAAAGAATTGTCTAACTATTAACAAAAGAGTTCCATGGCTATCAAAACAAAAGACCACCCGAGCTAAGCGACGAACTAATCGGCCTCACCGCGAACTTCCCGCCCGGCTCGGATCTAAGGAAAACAATTAAACAACAAACGGGGTGAGTCGAAACTCAATAAGTTACTAAATGCAACTATATGTCATGGCATAATGCTCAACGATAACTTTAACATTGCAAAACATTTATATATCACAACCAACATGTAGCATCATATTGATATACACATAATACATCTCGTTTAGCACCTTGATGTTCACATAAGTGCTCGTAATAAACCACATTATAAAGGATATGATATTTCTTTGTCCATTCTTTGCGTTGCTCCTGCAATACACAAAATAACCAAACGTGTCCTCGATACCCGTGTGTGTGGTATCGACGTCCCCGATAAACCTATCGAGTTCAAACTTAGCAAACCAAAGCCATGCGTATTGCTACAACAATGGGGCTACTTCTCAACTGTGGCCAACAGAAGAGGGGTGTGTGAAACTCCGGTACGGCGACTTATGGCGATCACAAACGTTAATTTGTGAAGACCATAGGTCGTCCTACCTTACTCAACCAACGACGCCAGCTGGACTTACACAATGCACAAATAGATGTTCTTATTCATCTAACGCAAATAACCATCAAGTTCAAAAGTAGTGAACTTGACAAATGACAAGTAGATTATTCTATTTCATCACTCATCATCATTTAACAAATATGTAAACATTCGATTCAACACATTAGAGCTATACACAAGTCTCTAATTTAACAGTATCAAAAGTACGGAGGACTAGAATCTCGATCATTCGGGCTCTAAACCTCGTAGTAATCTAATATGTTGTTCGGGGAGTCATAATCTTCCCTAAAATCTACTTCTCGGAATTCATTACTAAAGTTCACCAAATTAGGGTTTCAATGCTAAGTGCAAGACCACCCATTTTCAAGTCTCAAGTTCTCTATTTGTTCAAATCCTAACATTTATATGCCAACCTTGTTCATTAACATCATTCAACACATACTCATAGTACAAGTACAATGTACTCATCTCAACCTAGAGATTTATACATAAAAACAACATATAAAGCAAGTCATACAATAATAATGATGATCTAACGCACTTTGAAGCTTAAGCATACAAAGGGGGTTTAGTAACTTACCTTGTGACGAAAATCAACACAACAAAAGTAAGATCGAAGCCACCCAAGTTGTTCCCTAGCTCAACCCCAACACAATGACGGTCTCGGATCGTTGATCGGACGGTTGGATCTCCGGGAACACACACACACACTAATCTCACCAAACTCTCACACACACAAGCTCTAAAGCTCTAATGGTGGAAATGGAGGGAAGAAATGGGGAGAGATGAAGTCTCTCCACCCATTTAGAGACCAACATCAGACTTGGGGAAGGGTAGTGACGTGGCTCAAGGAGAGCCACACGTGTGTTAAATTTTAAGGGTACAATTGTCATTTCAAAATCCTGATTTTTGAACTCAGTACGACTTGCACGGCCGCGTCAAGAAACTCGCACGGCCGTGCCACTCTCGCACGGCCGTGCCAAATTAAGCTGCACGCCCGTGCCAAACATTCTGGAAAAAGCTTGGTCCTCTCGCACGGCCGTGCCAAATAAAGGCACACGGCCGTGCCAAAGTTTCTGTCCAGCACTCTTCTATTTTCACTACATTTCATTGGTTTGGACACTTGGGTACACCTAGGAGTGATCATACAACATTTTTAACACCTCAAATGAACATCATAAACCACATAACAAGCAATCTATCGACATATAATAATCATAGCAATTCTCATAAACATGAAATTAACATATAAAGCAAAGCATAATTCAATTAGCATGTTAATGAAGCAAGTTTAACACATAAACCAAGTAAATCATGCCTAAGAGGATTCGGGGTGTTACATAACTTCTCCTCCTTGTTAATGTACATTATACATTACAGATATGACATATACTTTGATATGGCAATACATCTTTTCCTAATATATATATATATATATATATATGTCAAATTATATACTTCTCCTCCTTAATGGTCACAAGCCATGAAGCAACTTCTCCTTCTTATGTAGGCACAAGCTACAAAGGGAAGTGAGGAGCAAAGGGAATCCGAGGAATGAAGTGGAGTGAGAGAACTATAGAGACAAGGGGAACAGAGAAAACAAGGAATACGCTGAGTGTCAGAATATTCATTTGAAAGAGAGAACAAAAGTAGCTATTGTCATGTTCTATATCAAAAAAATGTCTTAAGTTTTATTCAGATAGAGAGGATTGGATTTGACTGAGGATAGGGTGTGACTTAAGGTGAAGGCGTCTAAGGTTGGAAGTATGAAGATATACTTAGGTCCAAATGTTAGATCCATGAAATTTGATGTTATCATCAGTGTTAGGAAAAATTAGTATAGGTGGCTAATGTTTGGAAGAGTGGTGTATGGAGACGATGCCAACTGTTAGGACCAATGTACTTAGGATCTTAAAGCTATCATCTTTTCTTGAAGGTATGGCTGGGTTGGTTTGGAAAGTTCTAGGTAGAAAGGGGTTTCAGCAGAAGTTGAGGTTTGCTGAAGGTGATAGGTATGGAAGGTGGTTTAGTATAGGCTAAGGTTTGGGTATTTTTTTTAGAGAAACAGGGACGGCACCCTGCTAAATTTTATTGAATAGGAGAAAAAATACAAACTTGAGGGGGACAACCAGCCTGGCCCTTATAAGAGGGAGGACAAAGGAGCCTAACCTCGAAAAAGGAAATACAATGAAATAAATCAAAAAAACACCTAAGTAATTCGAACATGAGGGATATCTCTAGCTTCAAGAGAAATAAGACCTCTGGTAAGGCGAGGAAGATGTTGGCCATTAGAAAATTTAGAATCTGCTTTTGAGTCGCAAGCCAAATTCACAAGACTGTCAGCCACTTTATTTGCTTCCCGAAAACAATGTTTAAGAGAGAATTGACAACCAGATTGAATATGAAGGATCTCTCTAAACAAGTAAGAATATTTCCAAGGAGGAGAATGACCCAAAAATAAACAATCATAAATCACCTTTGAATCTGTTTCGATGACGGCATCAAAAAAACCATTCCTGAAAAGCCAAAGCACACCATAGTAGAGCACCCGAATCTCAGCCTCTATATTAGTCATAACTCCAAAAAATTTTGAGAAGGCAAAAATCACCGTGCCCAAAGAGTTTCGAATAACTCCCCCTCCACCACTTTGACCTGGGTTACCCCTACTAGCCCCATCCGAATTAAGTTTAAGAAGACCAGTCGGAGGCTTGGCCCAAATAATAGACTGAACTGTAACTTTTTTTCGGTACCTACAGAAGATACGCGAAAAGCCTGGCATGGCAAAAAAGAAAATACCACCAGCTTGAAGAATGGCTGAGAGGTCAGCCTTGATAGTTGAGATAATCTGATCAGGCTGATGTTTAGAGTTTTCGAACACTGCCAAATTTCTGTTCTTCCATAAATGCCACAGAGTAATGGAGGGAAGAATAGAGCAAACGACAGAGTTGTTGTGTAACCACCAGGCAAAACATTGATGTTGGATCGAAGAAAAAGGAGGATGAACATCATAGGCTGAATGGAAGTGAGACCACACCTCTCTAGCAGTTCGGCTGAGAAGGAAAACATGATCAAATGATTCTATATGGCCTGCTTCATAACAAGAACATTTAGATGCTAAATGAAATCCTTTGTGCCATAAACCTTCATCCAAAGGCAGCTTCCTAGAATTAAGACGCCAGTGAAAGACACTGATATGCTTTGGCAAAATCGGATGCCATATAAACTTAGCAGAAAGCAGCGAAGGATTGGGAGGCTTTATGATAGAGTAAGCCGAAGAAATAGAGAAGAGGCCTTTAGAATTAAGATCCCAGCAAGGTTTATCATTAACATTGGCCAAGGAAATATTCTGAGCAGTGATTTCAAGCAGGGAATGATATGGCAAAACAGCAGCAGAGGCTTGGGAGAGGTCAGACGAGTCGGGGCCTTGAAAAAGGTCTTTAACCAAGGAAATGTTGCAATCCAAAGGCCTAACTAAAGAATGGTTTCGAAGCCAATTATCAAACCAAACTGAACAATTCCCACGGCCAATAATCCAGTGAATATGAGGCTCGGCCAGAGTACGAGCTTTGAGCAGCCTAGACCAAATATGGGATCCCTTTAGTTGGCCAGAGAGGGATGAGAAGCAGAACAGTATTTAGCGCGCATGAAATCTGACCATAAATTCTTTTGAGTGCGGAAGCGCCACCATAGCTTGAGCCCATAGGCTTGAATAAGAGCAGGCAAAGAAGGGATGCCAATAGGCTTGAATAAGAACAGTATGGGTAATTGATGATACCGTTTGTTTGTAGTTGTTGTGCCCCGATACCAATTGTTTGCAATTGTTGTGCCCGAATTGTGAATTGTTATTGGGTTCCTAAATTGTAGCAATTGTTGGATTGAGTTAATCGTTTTCAGCAATTGTTAGGATTTTAGTTTGGAAATTTGAGTTAATTTGTTAGGATTTTGGTTTGGAAATGTTTTTGCAGAGACACTCATGATGTTTAGCCTTTGAATAAGAATATGCGATTTGTTTATGGCTAGATGTTCTGTAGACTCTCCTCCTGACTTGGAGAAGACTAGATTCGCTCTTCCTGGTTAGCAGTTAAACTGCTTAGAGGGGTTCACATGATGGTTCAAGACCAGGATATAGCAAAAAGAGGAAGGATGAGTAAGGTTTTCTAGCATCAGTTTATGTATAAGTAATTTAGAATTTGATGTCAGTTTGAAGAAGTGATGGAATGAGAATTATAAGTTTCTTGATCAGCAGTCTTTCAGAATTGCTGAACATGAGGCTTCTTCTTGAATGGTATAGAGTAATGGTTTTTGGTTGTAGATATGTGAATGAGAGAATAGTTAGGAAGGGTAGGAGGTAGATAAGCCGTTTTGAAAGAACATCAGTTTGAATATTCAGATCAAGGTGTTTATAGGATTAGGTTTAAGTTCCTGAGTTAGGTACATATTCTTGATGTTAAGGATAGCTGAACAAATAAGAAAGAATGCTCCTGTTGGATTGTACAAGAGGTTGCCTTCAGCTGACACCTTGGGTTCTTCAAGATTTGCTGATTAGGTTAAGGGTAGGTTAAGGCACGGGCATAGGTAGTTTTAAGAAAATGGAGGATTGTTGGAAAGATGGATCAACAAGTAGGGGTATGGACTCAAGATCTGAACAAGCACAAGTCAATTTTTTAAAGGAATAAGAGAAACATCAGAAGGAATACCAATTGTTGGTAATGATACCAATTGTTGGTAATGAGGTCAAAGAGTCACGCAGACACAAGACAACCATTACTTAAAAGGTATTAGGTTTTGAAGATCGGTGAAGTTTCCTGACAATAGTTAATGATGGCTGATATAAGAACAGTCATCATTCAAGACAAAGTGATCATGAAAAATAATTTGAAGAGTTCATTGTCTTGAAGAGGGGAGATAACAGACAGGATGTATAATAATGACTTACCTGGAATGAAGTGCGAGTTTCTGCTTTAATTATCAAATCAGGTCATTATTTTCCTTAACAGAGTTGAGGTTCTGCCGAAGTGTTCATTCAAACTTGGACCTGTTCTTCAGATGTTCGAAGAGAATGAGGCATAATATAGGCAACAGGGGTCATATCAGCTGCTCATTCCTGAGGTAAGACCATGTTTTTGAAAACAACAGTCTTCTTAGAATCCAAAAGTATATATCTAACTATCTAATGAGAAAGGTCAAGCTCTTTAAAGTTTACCAGCTTCCTTTCATCAATTCTTCACATGATAAAGTATAACAGAGTGATTTGAATTCAGCTTGTTCTACTAATTAGTTATTAGTTAAGATGATACCAATTGTTATATATATATATATATATATATATATATATATCAATTGGTATCATCTCATAAGCTATCTTTAGAACCATAATACTTAAGAGTTTTCAGTAGCATTATGAAATCAGCCAACCTTGCCTTTTATTATCGTAATCTCAGTGGGTAAACAAGATTTGAAAGTTGTCCAGACTAAAAACAGGAGTTGTTGCTGTGTTATTAAAGGAAGGTAAAAGCCTTGGATTTTTTATTTAAGGCATTGGGACTTTGAATTTGAAGCACATAAGTATTTTCATATACTTTGATAAAATAATCCCTTACAAATTTACAAAGCTTTCAGCAGTCTTTAGTTTGGACAACGGACAACTTGGGTCAAAGTGGGTATACTAGAGAGATCTTGTAGAATGAAATTTAAGATTTGAGATAGAGTAATGATTTTGCAGTTTCCTTCACTTAAAGGTGAAGTACAGACATAATAAGTCATCCTTTAAGTTGCTGCAGTCTACTTATTTGAACTCTTTAAGAGATCAGCAGACTTTGATTTTGATCAAGGTGAGTTGATCAATTTCAAAAAGGCAATTATCCAAATGTTAAAGGGAAGTTGTGTTCTTCAAAGATAGATAGTATCACATTTATAGTAGATATTCAAGGACAATTTAGCTGTTGGGGTTTCAGCTAAGTTTGTGGAGAAATTGTATGACCGTCATTTAATGTTAAGTGAAATTGCCAGATGAAGAGTAAGTATCAGATCAACACAATTAAAACACATTGATTTATGCTATCAGAAGAATACAGAGAAGTAAATAGACATGAAAGAAAGTTGCTGAACTTGTATTAGTATCTCAAACAATTTAAAACAAGATATTACAGAGATTTACAAGAACCATACAACTAAAAATGACTATTCTGCTGATTACAAGTAGATGTTAAGCAATGATTCATTTTTGAAAGAGAAATATGTTACAAAGCATTTTCTAAGATATCCTAATCCAGAGGACATGGTGGGTGGACATCAGCCATGGAGTTTAGAATGGATCAAGATGGCTAATACTTTTTGATCTCCTCCAACTCTGGGGGAGGAGGAAGAATCTGTACCAGGAGGTTATCAAGGAAGAACCTCAGGGTGATGGCCAACAAAGATTCACCGTTATGAACATAAATCCCCTTTGATAAACATAAGGATGGATAGGCAGTCGTTTGCAGGTCATCATCTTCATCAACACCCCTTAGCCACCTTTCCAACCAGGGTGGTCTGTCTGCATCAGCCATCTTTGAGGTAATGGTTGGTATACTTAGATATGACAAGACGTGTTGCTTAAAAGAATAATTCACCATATGCTTGTTAGACATTTGATGAATTTTACCTGGGTTCTTCAATGTTATGCTTATATATACACGTAGAGTCACAATGGTCAGATTGGTGTATGCTAAGTGGGTTTCATAGTGATTCATCTGAAATCAATTTAGTATATCAATAAAATTGATAACCAAATATTAGATAGGGACTAAAATCACTTAAGAACATTAATTGATAATCTTCTATTTTGCCTTTTAATTAAAATGATTATAAAGATATTCTTTAGTGTTATGAAGATCAAAAGTTTAAGGCAACGAGATTTAATATCATCAAAATATATTTGGCCAGAACTTTAGTGTCACGACCCGACCCGAGATCCTATGTGGAACCTCGTCCGGCACGTGAGACCACAACGACAAAATGCACAAGAAAACCATGATTTCAAAATTTACTTTGATGTTAAAACCCTGTTATGCAAGTTCATGATCTTTAAAAACAAAACAAAACTTCAACGACAATACAACAAGCTGGAGAACAAACACATTAGCTAACCAACAAACCTTCATGAGCTAGCGAGCTCGGGATAACTAAATAATCATATCAGAGTGCGCGGAAAATAAGAGTACCATATACACCAAGCTCGACAATCCTGCCAGCACTACAAAAGAATACCAACACAAGTACCAAGTACAACAAAAACTACCATCAATACAATGCTTAGATAACATGTACACCCTCGGCCTCACAAAAAGTAAAGTATAAAGGCTTAAGGGCCAACTACCCAAAAAGAATGCCTGACGAGCTCACCAACGATGATGCAAGCTTACTGAGGGTTTCTCGCCGGACCGGGATCTAAGAAAAACAAATAAACAATGAACGGGGTGAGTCGAAACTCAATAAGCTACTAATGCAACAATATGGCATGTGAGATGTGAAACATTATTAAGAACAAGTTAAATAATATATATTATACATCATTGCATAATCAATTGTGAAGCATAGCATGTAACACACATCTCATGTTAACACATATAACATAATGAGTATCTCATATAGAAGCGATATGTAAACACATTTAAAAGAATACCGTCGAGGTACACCTCTGACATTCTAATTCTTCCAACTAACCAACCAATAATACCAATGTAGAAAATTGTTGATGTCGTACTCGATCATCGAACTTCTAATCAAGAACCATTGTGAACCATTTTCTGTATTCACGTCGACGTGAAAACTTGGTCCATACGACTCGAGAAACAATCACGGTATAACTTACCAAGGTCGCATTTATTCCGTACAACACTTAGTGCTATAACCCCTACCGTGGCCAACGGTAGGGCGAGGCCCAGTGTATTAGCCTTCGGCTATTATGTAGCCCCAGATCATGCAATAGCCGAGTGTCAATACATCTCCAACAAATATGCCATGGACTTAACGAATGCTCGAGTAGATGTTTACTCGACACATTATAACAAATCAACCAAATGCTCAAGTAGATGTTTACTCAATATTTAATATAAACATGTTATACTCCAAAGTAAGGAGTACAACAACACTAACAATATCATGCTCATGTAGGTCAAGTGATTCTACTACACATAACCATTCAAACATCAAGATTCCAAAATTTTAACACAATACCATTAAAACATATATCGTGTAACTAATCACTCAACGAGTCTCTCGAATCTCTAAAGAGCTCACAAAACACACACGTGGTCACATTGATTATCAAACCGTAATCGACTTTGTTCGAGTCATTTTTAGTTTCTAGTGATGTCGAGTTACGAAAATGGTCTTGCACTTTAAACCTAGCACATTACGCCCAATTTTAAATACCCAATAATATAGATCAACTGACAACATACTTCACAAGCCCATAATGAGATTTCATGGAAAAAATCAAGTATACACAACTCATATGGTAACTTCAACGTATTGAAAGTCTAAGATGTCATACGAGACATAAATCAAGAAGAAGAGGGGGGGTAGTAGCTTACCTCTTGACAAATATAACCAAGGAGAATGAAATCAAACTGGTGGGTACAATTCCTTGAGGTCTCTAAGTCTTTACAAAGATGAATCTCCAACTTCCTAGCTTGAATCTTTGAGAAATCTTGGTTTCTCTCTCTAAAAATATGGGTAGAGAAGAATACCCATGATTCCACCACAGATCAGAGTAGATGTTTGGCTAAAAATGATCCCTTAATTGTCCTCTACGCTTCGGTGAAGACGGATCGTGAATCTGACTCTGAACGATCAAGATATCACAAATTCTTTCTCTAAACTCTCTCTACTCTCTCTCTAAGTTCTTGGGAGATTTGAGGATGAAGTGAGAGTGTCCAAGGCTCTCCAAGGAAGTTTAAGTGGCCAAGGAAGTTTTAATTGCAAGGGTGGAGACGTGGCTCCATGTCAACCAAGGAATTTCAAGTTGAAAGAAGCGAAAAAAATCTGGGGTGAATTGTGTCGCAGGCGGCACGGTCGCGCGGCCCTTAATGGCGCGAGTGCGCCTTCTAGTAAAACTAGGCATTAACAAATCTGTCATTTGGGCGGCTACCTAGGTGGGCCCCCTAGGCCCTATTGCTTCGATTTTTCCAAAAATGCTCTAAAACGCTCTCGAAATGATCCCAAAGTGATTCTAAGTCTATGGGAAGTTGAAGAAAGGTTCCCAAAAATGACCGATAACAAGGCTAGAAGTTCAACGTATCTCAAGTACGATCAATTGTAAGAATTAAATAATAATTCAAGGCATACAAAATGCATGATATATATCAACATGTATGCACAATGTTCTAAATGTGGAATGCAAATGAAACGTGAGTAACATTAAATGTGACGACCCGAGTCCGGGGTTCGATGTTGAACCCCAACTCGGTGCGCCAAACTAACAAGAACAATCGAAGAGAGCGAATTACAAAAGCCCAAACTAAAACTATGCAGCGGAATACAAGTTAAAATGTGAGCTTCAAAAAAAAAAAAAACTCGAACAAAAACTAAACAGAATTAAGCGAGCCACAACAGCTCGAGATTAAAGCGATGCAGCGGAATACTAACAACAAGGCAACGGAGTGACAAATGAACTTGAGCCTCAAAGCTCGAATTACAAGAATCCCAACATATAATAATAACCTCCACGGCTAAACAATACGCCGGAGAACAAAACTAAAGATAAACCCAATAATTAAAACCTCGACGGCTAAATACACGAGCCGGAGAAACAATAATACTTAAATACCACGAGTCAGGAATCCAAAATAATATAGTACGACAACCGGCGCGACTACACTAGTCGGCACCAAAATACAAATCTAACGAATACAACTATTTCTACCCATAGACTAAGTTTACATAACTTAGTGAACCTCACAATCTCACAATACAAGAAATAAGAAGGAAATGGCAATAAAAATACATCTTGCTAACTCCAAGCTCCAAGACTCGCTGGAACTTAACCCGCAAGCGAGGAGGTTGTTGGGTGAGTCTAAAAGACTCCGTAAGATACTATAATGTATTGGGTGCTATAAGTATGAATGTAAAAGTAAACCAAGACTCTATATGCACTAATCTTGGTAATCATTTTAACTTAATCAATAATCGACAAGTTACTACATGTGACTATATGGCATGGCATTATGCACAACAATATAGCAGGAAAGTAAACATGTAGGAGCACATAAAGGCAACCAACCCTATACTAACGAGAGGCTCAATGATCGCCAACCGTCCCATACCGGTTGGAAATCATGACCAACATTCGCTTATAGGAAACATATAAGAGCGGTAAGTAAACACATTTAAAGGGATACGGTGTCGAGGTACACCTCCGACCAAACCAATAGTTCCAACCAACCAACCAATATTGTACCAATTGTAGAGCCGTTGTTGACGTGCTCGAACCATAATGAAACCATAATCTTACAACAAAGAATCCGTGAACCATTTTATTTGAAATTCACAAAACCCCGGTGCCACCGGTCCCTACAACCCGGAAAGAACACCCCGGTATAATAGCTTACCAACGTTGTGGTTTTTGCCTACAAACACTTGGCGCTATTCCCCTACCGTGGCCAACGGCAGGGGGGCGAGAACCCAATGTATTGGCCTTCGACTATTACGTAGCCCCTGCTTTTGTAATAATCGAGCGACAATACACCCCTCTCTAACAAACATGCCATGGACTTAACTAAATGCTCAAGTAGAATATTTACTCGACATTTAAAAATAAACGGTCATACTCCAAAGTAGGGAGCATACCACGACAATCACATTCAATAACAATACGAATGTTTCAAGTAGGTCACAATAAGCCTACAACAACAAATCAACAAAGTGTGCTAGTAAACATTAAACACACAATCAATCATCAAAGTAGGATGATTGTCCTATCACATTCTAGAACAATCACACAATGTCTGTAAGAATCAGTCATGACTAGAATATAACTCGTAAAGTATTCAATGGAAATACACCATCTCATGTCGACTCAGCTAGAGTCGTTATCCATTTTTGAAACATCGGGACGAACCGTAGTATCGTCCCTAGATAACTACATTAAACGAAATACTCCAAATTTAGTGTATAACCACACATATAAGTCCTGCAAGTTCATCGCGAATAGTCACTTACAAAATCTCAGAAAGTCACTAGTACTTGAGATTTAACAAAAACAACATTTACAACTCAACAAGTCTCTAAATCACGAAGACTAGCAAAAATGATAACTTATTCGGCACTGCGCAGCTGTACTATTAAATTCACCAAATATTCCACAAAAACCCAAATATTACAAATATTCCATATTTAGAAACTAGACATCTGGAACTATATTTTACCACTTTGAATTTCCTCATTTGGACTTATATTCATCAACATGCAACCACATAAAGATTGAACTACAACTTAGATTTTCCAGCAACTATTCATTCTGCACAGCGATATAACAAGACCCATTTGAGGTACTTCCCAATATCAAAACTCAATGAAAATTTACAGGATACTACAAAACATATCAATGTAAAACATATCCAAAATCATACAATTCTCATGGACGGATTTTCCCCAAAAAATTCAACAACATGCCTTAAAACTGTGACAAATCTGATTTTTATAACTAAGCATTTGCTTCCAAAAATTATCATGTCTTCTCCCAATTATATATGCAACCTCAAACAACAACATAATATATCATAACATTAGTTAGAGCAACAAATCACATGTTTCTTCCAAGGATTTAACACAAAAATGATCAACTAATACCACCTACATGCTCTACTCTTCCATTTCATCTCATAATCAAACAAAACATTATAGTTACTTACTTCTAACGAAATTACACCATGGAAACTAGCATGCAACCCAGGAAATGTCTTCTCCTAGTCAAGAGCTTCACAATGGCAAAGTCGGATCGTCAATCCGGTACCAAATGGCAAAGTTGTGCCACTTTCTTTCTCAAGAACACTCTTTTCTCTCTCTCTAGAACTCAAGGTGGAAGAAGATGGAAATGGAGTGAATTAGGAGACCCATAAGGTCACTTAATGTCTAAGGATATCTGGTTTAAGTGGTCAAAGGTCGTGGTCAATCCCAGCCCTTGGATTAGAGTCAATAAGTCAAAGTAAAAAAAAATTACAAAATTGGTTGCAGCAGGCGCGCTAGGGCGCAGCTTCAGGCGCGCTAGGGCGCGGGTCTGATGCACTAGGGCGCGGCACCTGGCTGAAGTTTCAGTCTGATTTTTGCAAAGTTCAGAGAACAGGCGCGCTAGGGCGCGGGTTTGGTGCGCTAGGGCGCGCTGGGCCTTTCCAAGGTTGTTCAAAATGATGTCTAAAAGTTCTCACATGATTCTAAGGTGATCCCAAACCCAAACCAAGTCCAAACAACATCCGAAACACAATCTAAACTACATAAAATGAAGCTACGAATGCACACCAAATCGAATGCGAACAACTACGAAACTTCTAACACATATTAATATACTCAAAAAATGTACAATAAACTCAAATGCCAACATATTCGGATGAAATTTGCACATGAAATGACGATGTCAATATAAAAGACGTAACATAGAAAGAATGCAAATGATGCAAATGGTGCGGGCGTTACATTAAATGAAGTGATATAAGCAAGACATGCGAAAGATATGAATGATATAAATGATGCAAATGATGCGGGTGTTACATTTAGAATGCCAGAACAAAAAAAATATCTTTTATCAAATAATTTTAAGGAGCAAAATTGAAATCTTACAATTGATGGTTTCTGAAACAGATGTTTTGATAAACTTCAACAGATAAAGTAACTGTGTTTTGAAAAAAAGATTTTTGAAATACTTAACATAGTTTGTAAAGAGTTTTTCATTTTTTAGTCAAATCTGTGAAGTTTAAATCAATTCATTGTATGTGATAGAAATAAACCGAAAACAACTTTGAAGGGATTTGAAAGAATCATATCCAGTTGTTGAGGTGATGAATTGATCGAAATCTTGGATTGATACTTAGTAACATTTTGACAAGAAGTTTGAATCAGTGTTTTGCATTGTATGAATCCTGAGCAATTTGCAAGTAATTTGGTAATAGAGATTGAAAGGGGAAAGGGTCTATTTATACTCATGGAGGTAGACCAAAGGATAGTTTTTAATAAGTGAGATTTATTGTTTATCTGTCTTTTCCCATACCCTTATGATGCTAGGTTGTAAACCCGAGGGTATGTCATTCTTGAGATTCGGTAAATCTTTTTAGAAAAGTAAATATTTTGTTTAGTCAAACACGTTTGTTGATTTTACCAGAGATCTTTGAGAATAGTCTTAACTTTAAGCGAAGTACTCAGCTTCGTAAACTGTGCCTCTACCTTTAATAGACTGGTGGGCAAGACAAGTCATTAAAAGTTTTACTCCTAATAGGTCAGCACATATAACTGAGCTTATGAAGTGCATGTTGGCTGTTGTGGAACTTCAGCCAACCTGGTTTTGAAAGACATTTTTTAAAAACATTTTAGGTGAGCTGATATGGAAACGTGTTGACCAATTTTTGGAAAATGTTAGAATAAAGCAGATCATACAAGCATACAAATATAACATGAAGAGCAGAGTATGATAAGACTTTATTAATGCATCATATATGATAAAAGATTTAAAAAGAAGATTTAGCAGATATGGATGTAGGCACATAACAAAGCGACTTACCTATTTTGTGCATATCTTTGGCGAAGTGGACATTCTCAAAATCTTGGACTCATCAGTAGTTTTCTATAAGATGGAGATCATAGTCCAACAGATATTGATTTGATGAAGTGAGGTAGAAATGGGTGAAGGACTGAAGTAGTTCATCTGTGATTCTTCAGCAGTTCTTCATAAACCAGCAGACAAGTTGACATTGCTAATGGAGAGATAAGTTGTGTCTATGATCTTTTGTCATGTGAGTTCCTGCCTTAAATACTCATCGAAAAATCATTAGTAACATTTATGAGCTAAAAGTAGCTCCAGAAACTCAATAATATAAATGAGATCTAATAAACACATTTAGTAGTAAATAATTACTAAACATGACTTATAAGTGTAATCCAATATGATACGAAGTTAGAAACCTGAATTACTCTCTCACTTTCCCTTTGATCTAGAATGCTCATTATCATTGATGAACATGAACTTGAAGTTGAGCACAGATCTCTTAGGTGTATCTTGTAGGCAGAAGCTTTCCGTTGAAGAAGAACAGTTTCATCATTGATGTCCTTAGACAAAGAGCTAACATTCACCAAGCTTGAGAGATGACTTTAATGTGATTTCATTTGAAGTACTTAGAGATCTTCTAGTTATTCTTGCTTGAACCTTTCAGTGATTAGTTACATACTTTTTCTAAATAGATAATTAGCAATCTTCAAAAACTAAGTATCATAGAATGTAGGAATCAGCAGATTCCATGATAGGGAGTTTTTGACACTTAGACATGTCCAAAAAGATACTAGGAAGAACCTCAATTTCTTATGATACAAGATCATAAGTATTTGAACTGAGAAATTTTTCTCAAAAAGGTGTTAGATTGAGACAATCGTTAGCCTTATATCAAGATAGCAATCTTCCAGAGATACATCGTTGTAATTCAACTATCAAGTATGAAGTTTAAGAATTTGCTAGAGAGTATATCATAAATTTGAAAATAAAGGAATATTTCTTGAGGAAAGTAATTTGAAAATAGAAATTATCCTTAGCAGGTCAAACTCTATTTAACTATAGTACTTTTCTACATAATGTCAATTGAAGAATTTACTTCTGTCAATAGAAAGAATTTCTTATAGCAATCAAATAGTCATCATAGTAATTTTCTTCTCACATAGATTTTGAAAACAAAAATGGTTTTCATTTATAAAAGCATTTTAAAAATGACTTCCAGATCTCCTAGTCAAAATATTTTTAGAAATGAGGATTTTGAAAACAAATCTTTTGACTATGCATCAAAACTGAGCAACATGATAAAAAATCTCAGGTTGTTAGACCTGGAATGAAGTTCACAGAGTACTAGCTCTGATATCAATTGTTAGGTCTATGTTGATATGCTCAGAATATAGGCTAGAGGGGGGGTGAATATCCTATGTTACCTTCATTTATAATCTCATCCAATTTTGAGATATGTTTAAGGACATGGATGAAATGTTTATCGGGTAAGGTCAACTTCCTTTTATAGCAACATAGCTGAGGTAGAAATCAGCTGATGTGCACCAGCAGACTTCATTTAAATAGTCATAGAAGACTTTAAAGACTGCTGGGAGGTTGAGGTTGTTATACTTTGCTGATGTAGAAGAGTTACGCAGCGGAAGTACTAGCAGCATACGTATAACATAGAAAATTAAAGATAGCTGTGTATAAATATATATAAGTACATCATATCAGCAGTCTTGAATCTTCATTAGATGCAACAATCACTTTCCATGAACAGATTGCTTAAATGAATAGTACATTTAAAAGGAAAGATAAGTAAAGGCTGAATGTAAAGAAATGTATTTTATATTAAAATTCAGCAGAGGTTTATTCTAAGGTAAACATGCTTAGTACATCAACCTAGACCTCTAACCTAGCAATCTCCCCAGGGAAGAAGGAAAGTGAATTGGAAAGAAAATGGAGAGATTAAGAAAGCGAAATCAAATTTATTGATAATACATTAGAAGATGCAGGCAATATTGAGCATGTTGTCTTCTTGTAGTTTTAACTCGATAAATTTGTTATGAAAAGAGAATATTATGGGTTGTTCAAATAGCAAGTATTTGAACAACTGAGTGTAAAGCACTTGACCAAATATGATGACACTTTATTGCATAATCTACAACTCTTACAATGGAATGTAAGTCTACCGGTATGAATACAATTTGGATTGATAGGCTCTGGTTCTTCATCGGACATCTTTAAGCGGGTACAATTTTCAACGAATGGCTGAATGCTTAGGCTCTAGCTATGGATGAGAGGTATAGCTGCTGAAGAGACCGAGTCTTTCGAAAGGAGAAAGAACTAAATCAAGAAGGGAGTTCTTGATTAAGCAAAGACTTCTTGCCTTGTGAATTTTAGAACACTTTCCCACAAAGTGTTTGTTCTTACACTTGTGTTTTTCCCACTCTTTGTGTTCTTACACTGCTGCACTTTCACTCTATTTTTAAAAGGGGATGGGAGTTTCTTTTATATGTGGAGAGAAGGAATGATCCATTGTAACTTGAATTGATTTTTGTCCGTTGTAAGGTTTGTTCTTTAATACATCAGAGTGTCTTGTATGAACGGTTGGGTAAAAATCTATAAGAAGATTTGGCAGAAAGTCTGTCCGTGAATCAGGCTGAGAACGGATGGGACAGGACGTGCAGGCCTGGATTAAAGCATACTGTGGCTGGTCTTTTGTCTGGATATGTCTTGAGGACTGGGACCAAACACGAAAGAGGAAATGTTCAGAGGATAATAGTGAAGGCTTGAACATTGATGCGTATCTTTAAGCTGTCAGAGAGATTTACAGAGTATCATTTCCGAATCTTTGTAAACTTTAAAGCTTGGAGAACGACCGATGTTCCTCTTTGAACTTTGCAGTACTTTTGTAGTTTTTTGATAGAGAACATGGCTGATACGTTGGTAACTACAGATGTAGAACTGCAGGAGTGAATTCTGTTGGTGAGACATTGCTGGTAGAGATAATTGTTGGTGCTTTAGAGAGCTAATCCATATTAAAGGTCATCATGACTTAGTAGGACAAAGACTCGGATATGTACAAAGGCTTCCTAGTCTATAGACCTATGCATTGTTTCAGCAAGTTGCCACGCTAACCGGTACGCAGCCCTTTTAGCAACTTGTGAAACATGCGTTGTAATGGGAACAAGCAAATCAGTATGTAGGAATATGCAAACATATATATATATATATCCGCTGTTTTACAGGAATATTCCTAACATCTTCCATTTCCATCCATGATTCGGTCATTTTTTTTTTACTCTTTCAACCCCTAAAGTTAACATTTCGATTAAAAGGTTAACGAAATCGTTAAAATTTTAACGAAACTTGGTAGATCCGCCACCCCTAGGCGGTCTACATTGGAAGATCCGCCACCCCTAGGCTGGCATCCCACCATCCATGATTGTGTCATTTTCTTTTTACACTTTCAAGCCATAAAGTTAACATTTGCGTTAAAAAGCTAACGAAATTGTTAAAATTTTAACGGAACTTGGTAGATCCGCCACCCCTAGGCGGCCTACATTGGAAAATCCGCCCCCCTTGGCAGACATCCCAAATTCTACCCCTAGAGGGTCCATTTGCGCTAAATACAAACTTGAGGGGGTTTTGGTGTAAATATTTATTTATATAAATGAGGGGCAAAACAGTATTTTTTTAAGGGGTGTTGTATTTATATTTTTTGGGTGTTGTATGTAGCACCTATGAATTGATATTACCATTCTATTTTTCAAATGATACACTCCATGAATAGAATGTGAATCATTTATTACGAGTAAAATAAAAACGTTGATGGAGTGTTACAGTTAAAAAATAAAATGCTAGTTGTGATTCAATTAAAAAGCACAAATGACATCCCGATAAGTGTCCCTCAGCTACACTTGCTCTTAGATGAACAAGGTTTACAACATTCCTATCTTCCTTAAATGAAATTACAATAATTATTTCAATTTACTATATCTAAGAAAATATCAAAAGCTTCATTTTATCATTTTTTCTCCCTCGACAAGGTCACTAACTCCTCCTTCACGTGCTTCATTCCTCCTTTTCTTTTTTCCCTTTTTTTTCCTCTTTTGATTTGGTAGGTAGTGTGGTTAGTATGGACAGCTTTGTCCACACCTCAAATTCAAGTTTGATACTCCCTTTGGGGGTTTCTTCGTATATGGTCTAGTCAAACTTCCTTCTATCTTTTATGACCTCACTTATTCCAAAAGATCTTTCATGGCCTCTTTTCATACCCTTTTTTTCGAACGACTCGTAGGGTCGTTCGAACAATACATAGGTCGTTAGAACGATACCTATGGTCGTTCGACGAACGACCCATGCACGACCCATACTCTAAGGTCGTTCAAACGACTTATTGAAACACTCTAGGGTTTGAGAAAGAAAGAGAAAGGGACTGAGAGTGAGACTGAGTAGGGTTAGAGAGAGAGCGAGATGTACCTTAAGCAAAGATAGTGGAGGATGGATTGCGTAAAAGGCGATGGAGAAGATGTTGTCGAAGACGGGGAGGAGGACGACAATTATGTGGTTGAAGATGGAGAAGGAGGGTGACGATATGGTCGGAGATGGAGAAAGAGGGCGTTGTGATGAAACGGGATGTGAGGGACGAGGGGATGAATATGAGGAGGAAGAGAGGCTAGTTAGGTTTTAAAAGCCTTGAGGGTCTTTTAGGATGTTTGAATTAATTTTTGGTCAAAGGCCATAAAACCTAAGTAGTAGGGTCATAAGGCTATACTTGATATGTACCACCTCCCTCCGTCCAGAATGTCTTTTTTTAGTTTTTTTGCAAAAATTAAGGAAAGTAACTTTTATGTCATTTTATTAGTATATATACACGAATGTCCTTAGTGTTCACACTATAGTTTGACAAGTTCACATTGGATATGTTAGGAACTTGTTTAGGTTAGGATTTGATGTTGCAATATAGTAGATTATTTCCCAAAACAATTCATGAGACTTTATGTAAGAAGAGTTTTTGTCAATAGAAACAGTTATCTCATAAGCGTTTATAAAACAAAACTTCGAAGAAGATCAAGATTTGCTACAAAAAAGCTATGCAAGCGTTAGCTATTTCATATCAACTAAAACTGCTAAGCACTCAAAACACCTAAGAGTACCACCAGTTATCTACAAACAGCTATGACAAATTATTGCAATAACTTAACCAGCTACGCGGAACTGTTAAGGCAACAAAACAAAAGAAACAAAGAGCCACGTCAGTACAAATCATTTAGAAGAATCTATAAAGAATTAGAGACTCAAAATCATAAGGAATGTTACTAATATAAACCCTAAGGGATAAAGACATCAAGTGGACTGACAAGGCAAGTGGACTACAAGTTACAAGACAAGTGGACTGACATTCTTATTTAGACAAGTTGGATAAACAAGTTGCAATTATAGTTGTTAGTTAACAACTAGTTTCTAAAGGGAAGTCTCTCTTTAGTGCTTATAACAATTACAGTCGTTACTTAACTACTAGTTTCTAAAGGTAAGTCTTAACACTTTCAACAAAGAAAGAAAAACATTAAAGTCTACATCAACATCTATTTCAAATTTCTGAAATCATCAAAGAAATCATCAAGAGACAAGCTCAATATCATCACAGAAGAAAGTCTTGCAAATACTATCAAGAACAAATAACTGTTTGTTTGAGAAACAGTTATCTCCACAAGAAGCAAGGATAGAGAAGAGATCCATCAGACTATTCTGAGTCATTCCAAGGAAGCACAATCACTCTTCATCTACTTGGTATACTATCCTAGTTGGGTTGCGAAATGAAAAAGGGAAATTTGGGATTTTCTTATAATAATAAGCGTATTTTTGGTAAATATAGTGAATTATTGCCTTATAGAGCCAAAGGTGTGTGAGGGGTGGATGTAGGATAAGAGATCTAAACCACCTTAAAATAACTGTGTCAAATTTCTTTATCCCTAGACTCTTTATTTACTGTTTTGGATGTCTAAACTAGTCACTACTTATCGAATCGCTAACTGTTTCTCATAGTTAATTAATTGCTTACTGAGTCACAATTAAAGTCAGATCATGACTTGTTTTAACATATCACTGATTAAAAAGATATTTTCGTTGTGCATAACTCTTGACTTATACAAATTTGTCTACTTAACTGTTTCATTGGAACAACAAACTTAAACTGCTTCATAAACAGTTATTTGGTTACTTTTGTCTTAGAAGAATTGATTAAGTTCAGCGATTGATTGTATTTGACCAGATTATATAAAGGGACCCTATAGGATATGATAAATAGCAGAGGTGAATAGTAAATTTACACAAAGAGAGACGCTCATTTTTTGACAAATTTTTTTTTTCAAAAAATATACAATCAATTAGGGATAAAGGGAGTATTTCAAATTTGATTTTGATGAATTCATTATATCAAATTTGATTTCAAAAAATATATAATCAATTAGTTTTCATATGAAATGTCTTCAAAAATAATTTTGAAAAGATTATGAATTTGAGAGTAGAAATCATTTTAAAACAAAGCATCTTTATATTGAGCTCTGGACCTTTCTAAAGCTGTTAAGCATGGAAATAGATTGTTTCGACAGAGACATGCTCTGATACCAATTGTAGCTCCCGGTTTCTTAACAGATAGAGCTCAGGAAAAGGCTAGGGGGGTTGAATAGCCTATTCACGAAACTTAAAATTTCTTGTTAAAACTTTAAGTTAGGTTGACTTTAACTGATCTAAAGAGACATCTTGATCGATCGCAAGGGAAGAATAGAAGTTAATCGGTTAATGAGTCGGTCGGTGAGGATCAGTTGATTGTTGGCAAGCTTTCAACTGAATCAAAGTATGCATACTGAATGAACAAAATGGGTAGTGGAAGTTCGTTTGATAGTTGAATGATGAGTCTGCTGATAGAATCAGTTGACTTCTAAGTGACGAGTATGAGATATAAAACATGAAGAGACTTAGTCACTTAATACTTGCTGATGCTTTTAGTATGATAGTTTAGACATGGAATAGTAATGCAAGTAAGTTCAGTTCACAAGTAGGAGCAATTTACTTAAAGTAAAAAGATAGGCAATGATATATAAAGCAACGAAACACTAGATTGAATTCAGCAGTTGACTATAGAACAGTCATTGCATAAAATATTTCATATAATATAATTCAGTCAACTTATACATGTTGTTTAACTAACTTGCCTAAGTACATATTACAGAAAGTAAATTAATCTATTAAAGGAAAACTTACATGCAGTCTATTCCTAATGGGATTTGTAAATGGATGTTTTATCCATTTTCGATTTCACTTGGTACCATCTCCAAAACCATCATCTAGAAACATTTGGGAAAATTTTCTCTGATGATCGGAGACTTAAGCAAGTGAGGTGAGTTAGAATATTAAAAGCAATGTTTAAACTAAAGAGTTTGAACCTCCCTTTTGGGGATATTCCGACTTATACGAGGTTGTGTAATCAAATCCACACTAACCATTACAAAGATTAGTAAGACTGTGTCTATGGATAAGATCGATATGGAGTAAAGACCTAGACCTTGGACTAGATGCTAATAGATTGGATCTCTTTGGACATTCTTTTCCTTCTTCTCTCTTTCTTCTCCTTATACACTTGGTATGTGAAATCTTTATCCTTCAGACTGTTGAAAGGCTGATGGAGATGAGCTTCAAGGGCAATTGGTAGATGACTGATTTGGCTCGCTTGAATAAACTTTAACTTCACAAGTGTGTTGCTCTTGCACACCGCTATCTTTCTTTTTTCCCACAAGCACTTCCTGTGATATACTAGTTCAAGTATTTTTCATTATGTTCCTTAGTATATCATTATAACCACCTCTGTTGAGCTCGAGCAGATGCTTGGGGTATTTATAGTGATAGATGAGAATAGCCGTTTGAGAGATGTTTTTAATCCAATCATTGGATTTTGTTTTGTAGTGGTTGAATTCAAAACCTTGAAGGCTGAGTCCGAGATTTGGGGCTTTTGAAGAGGACAGTAAAATCTTCTTTGGAGAAGACTTTTACGTGTCTGAAAAGCTTTGAGGTATTGTCACATTATATAGTACTTTATGGCAGGGGCCATGTGAAGAATAGTACTTTGAGATCAAGTTGAGTGTGGAAAATATATTTTTAGAGAATATAAAAATATATTCCTTTTTGATGTTTCTTGATCAGCTAATGTGAGTTTTTGGGACTTTGGCTGGGCATCAGCTGCTGAGAGTTAGTTTGAGCTTTGCCTTGGACATCAGTCGGTGACGTGGCTTCTTTGAGTTTCTTCAGTTTCTTCTATCAGCTGATTTTTGGTGTCCTAAAAGATTAGTAGCAGTCTTGAGTCTTTGGTTATCACTCTATTTAGTTGTCCGGTCATAGTGAGCCGGGATGGTCTAAGGCCGATTAACTGAGTATGTAGCACGCAGGCTATTAATCAAATCTAAACAAGTTATCCTAACCTAGACAAGTTATGGGTTATGGTTACAAGCAAATCTTGAGTAAATAAGGAATATTCACTTGGATATATTATAATAAGTGAATAGGTGAATATTCCCAACAGTTCATAATACGAGATAGGTATCTCTTGACTTACTGGAAGACACTGTGAAGGATTTACATAAAGATAACTTAACTCTGCTGATGGCAAGGCAGAATGAATCAAAGTTCAACTAAGGACTTCATGAAAACATATAAATTTATGCAAAGACATGTTCATACTGAGGAGTTCTTAAACACCTTGAAAAAGACTGTTGTTGAAATACACATCAACAGTTACTGATTGAAGACATCAGTTAGCCGTCAACTATCAGTCATTCTTCAAAATGTTAACAGATCAAGGTATGAATGTGCATCAGCAATCTTCAAACATTGCTGATACTCTTATCATCTGCTGACATGATATAATTCCAAAAATCAGGTAAGTAATCTTATTACTTCCATTACTATTAGTTTTTTTTAAATGAGATTTTATTAAACCATTTGATACTTTATTTAAATGACTCCTTAAAATGTTTTACTCAAAATATCATTTACTTAAAATTATCGAATTCATCACAGACTAAAAAAAAATTTGGTCAAAACATTAATTGACTACTCTGCTTCTAAAAGCTAAAAAATTGCACAAACTTCAGAAACGCCACCAATCTTCACAAATATTTTCTCTACAGCTTTTTCTGTTCATTTTTGTTCATCTTGCTTTGTTTTTAAAATTAAAACTTGTACTAGTAAACTTCTTGTTTTTTGAAAACAAAAGATTTGCAAAAAATTTAAAAAATAAATCATGCCTCTGTACTTTAACTGTTTATCTATAGTGCATGATATTTCAACATTCAGTCATTTGCATACCTCCTTATAATTAATAATCACTATTATTCTATGAAAGTTTCCTATTAGCTCTTTTAATATTTATTTAATTATTGTTCGTGAATCATCATATCAAATTCGGTCAAAGATTTCTTCTATATCTATCTACTAATGATCTGACAATTTTCTTGTAAGATGATAATACGTGGCAGGTATTTTGATACTTACTCCTAAAACACATTGAAGACTAACTTTACTGATGGCAAGGTAGAAATGATCCTTAAATTGAGATGTTTGTTCAAAAAGAAAGCATAAGTTAAGGAGGAGAATTGTTGAACAATAAGGAAAAGGGTTGGTTTGTCAAGAAGAAGGAAGAAAAGCTGTTGAAGGGAAATTGACGTCATACTTAAACACCTTTAAACACTATCTTTCAAAACCTACTGATCCCTTTCCCAAACATGTTGAAACCTATCCGAAAAAAAACCCATTAGCTTCACCTCTACAAAACATCATATACTTCTGCTGGTCCTTTAAACCTTTGCTAATTGAAAGGTTCTGTTCTTTCTAAAGATATGCCAACATCCTCAAACTCCATCCCGATTCTTTCAACTGATTTTCTTCACCTCTGCTGACTTTTCAAGATCAGTCAACACTCCCAAGATTGGTCAAGCTTCCCAAGATTGGTCAAGCTTGTGACCATTAAGGAGGAGAGAGATATACATTAAGGAGGAGAAAGATATACATTAAGGAGAAGAGATGTATACATTAAGGAGAAGAGATGTATACATTGAGGAGGAGCTAAAAATAAGGATAAATCTACACTTCATAATATCCTTAGTGATCGCTGTTGAGCTAAAAATAAGGATAAAGCTACACTTCATAATATCCTTAGTGATTACTGTTGAGCTAAAAATAAGGATAAAGCTACACTTCATAATATCCTTTTATAACCTTAGTGATTGCTGTATTTTTAACAAAACTCTACATGCTTTATCAACTGATTTAAAATACAATGATTAGTGTTTTAAATTTCATGCTCATGCTTTTCCTATCTATTATCATGCATGCAATTTAAATACTTAGTTTAAATAACATAATAACCCAAGATTATATTCCTATCTTATGTTATTTAAACTATACCTTTTACTCTGTATTCATTCTATATTTTTTGAGTCTATAATACTTAGTATTAGGAAGCTATACATAGAGCAGATATATAAACCCTATTTTTCAAAGCATATTATTACTAAAGTTTAAATTTTAGCCTTCATGTATAGTGGTAATGGTCACAAGCAAATATGAGGAGATTGTTGAGAATATTCACCCGATTAATTATTTAAAACCATTTTGTGAATATTCCTTAATGTTTTAGATTTGCTTGTAATCATTACTTAAGTCTTAGAAAATTGCCTATAAACTTATTTGCTAGTAGATTGCGTGCTACACACTAGAAGACAACTTTATTAGGACTTTACAATAGCTTTGGTAGGTGAAAAGCTTTGGTCAGTTGAAGCAACTAATTGAAAAGCTTTGGTTAGTTGGACTGACTTAAGTCACTCACTAAGAGAAAGTGTTGGTCACTTGCTTTAAAGGAAAGTGAAAAAGTGACATAAGTCTTTAATTCAAAATCAACTTTACAAGTGTCACTTTATGAGAGATTTCTCTTTCTTTCTTTATGATAAAGCAAACACACATTTTCCTATATTGTCTGAGATTACCTTTTATAGCCATTACTTTCATTTATTGTTTGCACAGGTGTTGGAGCCTTTTTCACGCCTAGTCAAAGTATATGCTCAGAACGACTCTATGCATTTAATGCATTGTTGTCTCCAGCTATTGCTATATCCACAAAGACTCAATCCAACGTCTACAATTTGAAGACTTATTATAAAAGCCTTGGAGACTTCAAGAGTCAAGTGGAGAGGACCGACGAAACATACATTACATACAAAGAGAGACATATTCCATTGAATAGCTTGAGCACCAACACCAGATTTTACTCAAGAACAAATGAGCTTACACTTTATTATATTTCTTGTTTTGAGTTTGATCACACCTACACACAGCTATTGTAAGCAATCGATTTCCAAACTCTTATTATTTGAAAGCCTCATTGATTGCACCCACCCAAGAGAAGATATATGTTCTTATTTACAAATCTTTCTTCTCTTATAAACACTCGGTCAAAATAGTTTATGGACACGATCCATTGTAATCAAGTTAGTTATTGCACTCAAATTTTCATTTGTAAAAACTTGACAATAGTGTAGGCTTTATACTTGTAACTGATGGAAAACATAGTGCACAGTTTTGAAATCCAAGGTTGACCACCTTGGTAGTGGACGTAGCAGTTTTTACTGTGAACCACTTTATATCCTGTGTCATTTATTTATCAGTTTGTGTGTATTTCTCATTGATTGTCTTGATACTTAAGAAGTTTCAATTATCTTAAGTGTCAGCCAATCTTTTCCTATTAGTATATTTGCTTCTACTCACAAAGCATGCTGATACAACCTTGCTTATTCTTACAAGCAGTTTTGTGATATACATTTTCCAACCATTCCGCTACCGCAACCAATATAATAGTTGGTTACTTTGATTATATTCGAAAAGTGAACCCATTTAATTTAAATTAGAAACAATTTATTTTAAATTAGTAAATAGGCTATTCACCCCCCTTTAGCCTATTTCTGAGACTTTTGGGGACCAACAACAACTTTCTTTCAAAGATATATAGGAACTCATTTGTGTGGAGTTGTGAGTTTTCAATTGGTATCAAAGCTTAGCTGTTCTATGCCAAGACTTACTTATTTTTATTAAAAAAACCTACAAACATCTCAATTGGTATCAAAACTTAACTGTGGTAATTACATAATTACGGATATTGATTTGAGTAGTGAATTTTTCATACAGTATTCTATTTTAATAGGTTTTATTTAAAAAATTCATTTTCAAAAATTATGTTTACAATCTCAATAACTTTTTCAACTTTACCATTCACATGCGATATAAACATGTTAACTTTGCTCAAGTAGTTTTGTAATTATAACTAACTCTAATGAAACACAAACTCTTTGAGTAGAACGAAATGATTATAAGGTTAAATATCCAAACTAGAGCATACAACAAACAAAAAAATGAATGGAAAACCAAACTACTATATAGTACTCCCTTCATTCTAGGCAAAGAGTCTACTTTCTATTTTTAAAAGTCAACATGTGACTAAATCAAATCAAAAGTTTACATACTTTACATATGTTTTAAGAAATAGAATTTCATTCATTAAAAACTACATTAACAATACTATAGAGTACAACTTTCATAATTTTGTAAGAATAAATAAATCTATGTAAATTATTGGTCAAATTTTAATTAAGTTGACCACAAAAAATTAAAAGGAGACTCTTTGTCTGAAACGTAAGGAGTATTCATTTTTCAAATTTTCTTGTCCTTAAATGAGTGTTCGTTTTTGTATAAATTTTATAATTTCATCTTTGACACATATTATGTCATAGTGTAGATTTCTAATATTTTATGTGGACATTAAGGACATTAATGTACATGTATTACTAAAATATCTCAAAATCAACTTCTTTTATTTTAGTAAAAATTAAAAATAATGAAATAATTGATGGGAGTACAAAATGGCAAAGCACTTAAATAAATAGCTATGTAGTTTGCATATATTGTGTGGTGCATACTTTATTCTTTTGTATATAAAATCATCCTTTTGTTGAAAACAAAAAAAGAAAAAGCAAAATAACAAAGCACTATGCATTAACTAATGCCATCTCCAACTATATAGAAATCATGCAAAATGGAGGTCTAATAGTTGCTTCAAAGTTGCTCCATTTTGAAGCAAGACCAAAATGTGTACCATATATGGAGCATCAAACCCTACCCTACTCTATCCTCTATATTTTTTATTTTTTTTAAATTTTTGTTTAAATATTAGTTTTGTTTGTTAATTTAGTAGGAGGAAAAATAGTTTATTTTGTCACTGTATTTTAAGAAATTTTAAAATTTTGCCACTATACTACTTTCAAAATAGCCATTAATTGTACTTTCAAAAAATGTTACAATTTGTCATTATCCCTAACTGTCATCCGATTCTTAATAAAATTAATTTCAAAATCACCTCCTTAAATTTTTGTAGATAGGTTGGAAGATCAGCTGGTAGTCAAAGGGATTTAAGGTATGTTATTGGCGGACACCAATTTTCTAAATAAAAATTGCTGAGGGAAATTTTACTTTAAAGTAATACTGTCATGAGCTATTAAATAAAATTAAAAATAAAACATTATTAAAAAATAATTTTTATAAAAAAATTATTCATGAAAAAAAGAATTTTTAACATCGCATAATTTTCATGTTGGCTATTAATTATATGTTGAACTAAATCTTTTATTTATCATGTAATCTTATGTTTATAATTTCAATTACAATATGATTTTAAAGAACATTAACACAAGAAGAAGTTTTCAATTTTATTGTCAATTCTCTGTAAAAGAATTAAATTACATTCAACAAAATGTGTGCTGATGACTAAATTTTGTTTCAAAATTAGCTAATTGATTAGATTTCTTTTAAACTTAACATATTTTTTTATTACATTTTTTATTATATTGTACATTAAGACAAAATGTATAGAGTAATTAATTCAAATGTTTTTATCTTATTATTTTATTTAGAAAATATATCTTTTCCTTCTTGTTTTTATGTTTATATTTCCTTCTTTCTTTCTTTCTTTTTGTTCATAGAATATCATCTATTTTCAACCCTAGAAGAAGACTCCCTAATAATTTAAGAACCAAAAATCATCTACTCTAACACCAACTATCATTATGGATCTCTCAACATTTTGAAAGGGAGGCGATTGAAATTAAATCCGTAAGAGATAATTGTGTAATTATCAGTGTTCTAAAAATCGTCAGGCGCCAGAGCAGGGCCTAGATGCCTAGTCGGGGCCTAGAAATCGAGGCATAATTACACCATAGGTCCATATCATACTTGATGCAACAATAGTATATAACAAAATAGACCAAATAAACTAAAAGTAATTATCACATTTAAAAGTTAAAAATTAAAATTAAAATCAAATTCAATACCATTTCAAAGTGGAGGGGAGAAGGATAATACTTTAATGACTTGAGGAGGGGGGAGAGGAATACTTTAATAATTTGAGGGGAACACTTAATAACTTGAATAACCCTTATCATTTTGAAAATACTAAAGGCTAAAAGTCTAAACAAACCTCTCTCTCTCTCTCTCTCTCTCTCTCTCTCTCTCTCTCTCTCTCTCTCTCTCTCTCTCTCTCTCTCAAGTCACAGACGGCAGCCTTTCTCTCTCCACTCTCACCGGCAAATCTATCTCTCTCGCTCTCTTTCTCTTTCTCTCTTTCTCTCTCACTCTTTCACGCATTCTCCCTCTGTGATCTCACCAGCGACGCACAGCTCACTGGTGTTCTCCCTCTCTCTCACTAGCGGCGCTTCGTCTCTCACGCCTCAGGTAAGCTCTCAAATTCTATCTCGCTCTCTAGCCTTCTATCTCGCTGCTTCAGACGAGAGTTGAGATGGACTGATGGAATTGGAGATGAAGACGAGAAGAGAGAAGAAAGAGATTGATCGAGATTTCACAGTTGTTTTGACTTTTGAGCCCTAATCGGCTGGGCGTTAGGCGGCAGTTTTTCGTGGTGGCTATTTTTTTGTCTGATTTGACCTTATTCGCGGCGTTTGGGGGGCACCTAACCCGATTTTTAGAACACTCGTAATTGCATCTCCCTTTAAAACTATAATGACAATTTCATCCAAAAAAAAGTACAGTGGTAAAATATAAAGATTGGTTATAGTACAATGACAAAATTGACAATTTTTCCTTTAGTAGAATGATGTAATTTTTGCACCAAATAGTTGGAGATGGTGAAAAGTATTTAATGCAGATATTGCACCATTTTAGTAGGGCGGTGCAATTTTTGCGCCAAATAGTTGGAGTGTGTTAGGTCCAAGGTTGCTCACTATAGGCTAGAAGGGGGGGGGTTGAATAGCCTATGTCCAATTTTTAAAATTGATTCAAAAATCTTACTTCACTTAAGTTAGAAAAATTTTGCAGGCGGAAGTCTTGTGAAGTATAGGACAAGTTGGAAATGGCTGATCTTCACAGGACAAGATCAGCAGTTCTCAACAGTTTGGAAATCTGGAAATTTAAACAACACAAATAATTCACAATCACACACAAGTAGACAGAATATTTAATATGGTTCACACTTATAAATAAGTGCTACGTCCACAACCAAAGTGGTCAACTTTGAATTTGAAAATCGTGTACTAAGTTTATCCACTAGATATTTTACAAACTAAATCTCTAATGGATTGTGTACAAAAATTTTGTTGACCAAGTGTTTGTGTGGGAGAATTGATATCAATAAGATACAATTCTCGTGAGCTATGAAAAGCTAGGAGTTGCAATCAATGAAGAGCTTTAATGGACTGGACGTCTAAGTGTGAAGCTCTCCAATGATTATGTACAGATAGGACGTTTTTGCTTTTATGAACTTGAAGAAGATGAAGATTCAGAATTGATGTTGTTCAAGTGTTTTTAATGCTGCAATGAAGTCTCCTTTTATATGCAGGAGGAAGCTTGAAGCCGTTGGAGATCATTCTAATTTGAATTTTAAGAGCAATTAATGCTCTAATCTGGTTGTTGACCTCTGATAGGCTGCACCTTGCGATCGTTTTCGACTTTTTGCCAAAAATAGGCGGTCGAGTTTGCGAAGAAATGTCCTTTTCGAGTATTTGCCTAGAATGGAAATCTTCATTAAATGAGAGTTGCGGAGTTAACGTTGTATCGCAATTAATGAGGTCTTTGAGTTAGGACATATCTTCAGCAGATGACTATCGGACGTTCTTGGAGTTCTTCAACATTGCTGATGAAGCTTGGCTGGTACGAGCTTGTCCGATAACCAAAGTAAGACTGCTGGATCAAATTTTGCCTATTTGTGCAGAGGACGTCCGATGTCCTATAGGCTATCTTCTTCAAAACTTATACAATTAGCAACCCTAAGCTATTCAAGCTATGCCTAAGTACAAGTTGCCACACTAAGACACGAGCCCATTAGTCACCTTGTCTTAGACTTAGGTTATGGATTCAAGCAAATCTAGGCTAAAATACAACAATCTCCTCCTATTTGCTTGAGTCCATGACCCTACGAATACAATATCAGCTGACCATGTTCAAGTCTAGTAATAACATGCTTGTAAGATTGATATATTAAATAAGCATGCCCTAGATGAACTTACACAAAGGTCATTGTATTCAAGAATTACAAAGTGTTTACAAACAGGAAATTAAGCATCAGACACTTGTAATTAGACTGAATTTAAAAACATGCAGAATAGGCAGAATAGGCAATATAGGACATGTCTTTAAACCAGTGGTTTAAATTTCATGCACACATAATAGCGGTTCATAAAAAAGCATGAAACTTTTAAAATATAGACATTGTTAATTAAACGAGGAGTTTAATTACAAAGTTTGTGCAAAAGATTATACAAAAAAAAATTTATCGGCCAGTTTGAGAGGATGATCGAGATGAAGTATGACCTTTGCCTTTGCCTGATGATTGCCCATGACCTCTTGATGCCCATTTAGAGTCAACAGCAGCCTTAAGTCTTGCAATCTCTTCTTTTGCTGCTGCTAGCTCTTCTTTAGTGTCTGCCAATTCAGAGGAGAGATCTTTGTTTTTCTGTCTGATCAGAGCATATCTCTCAATGAGCACAGTCCGCTGATCATTGTTGAGTCTAGCTATCTCCTCCTTCATGGACGCAAGCGAGGTATCAATGAGGGCAAGACGGTTCGAAGTAGTGATGTGCTCCTTGCGATAGAAAGCCAGGTGCTTGGATGTGAGAGTGCGTGTCGCGCGTACGGAGGAGTGAACAGAGCGATTAGCACGGCGCTGGGACTGAAGCACAAGCTTGTAGCCAGCGTCAATCATGTCGATGGTCTGCATCATCTTTGTTGAGAGGTTGTCCCAATTGGCTTTGAAGATAGCGAGGTAGCGGAGGAAGTTCTTGAGATCTTGGCTAAAACGATGCAGGTGGCGAGAGATGGAGCGTAGGCGGCATCAAAGGCGGCTTTGGCACCCTAGAAATTTCCATGACTTGGGTCATGCGATCGGCTGGACATGGGTGATGTGGGACTGATCTGCAGAGAGCTGGTGCAGGGCCTTGGTCAGGTCAACAGAGATGACCTCAAAATCTTTCAAAAACTTATGAACAGCCTCAGCAGGATAAGTATTAGAAGAGTCAGGATGACTCGGCTGGAGGAAGGATGGACTGAGGGGAAGGATGGCTGGTGAAGGAAGAAGGATGGCCGGTGAAGGACAGGGATTGACTGGAGGATGTTGGAGAATGGCTGGAGGAGGAAACGGAAATATGGCTGGTAGAGGGTTGGGATTGGCTAGGGTAGGTCAGACGAAGAGAAGGATAGGTTGGAAGGACGAGAGGTGCACGGGATTGAGGCTTGAAACGACCAATAAGAAAAGGAGTAGGTATAGAAATAAGGGAGGTGATCGGTAGAGAGTAGGGATAAGAGGATGAAAGCCTAAAAGTGTGGTGACCACATCAAAGAAGTTGTAGACCACAGGCTGAAGAAGGACAGAGGGGTGGCAAATGAGGGTGAAGACTGGGGGTTTAGGCAGAGAGAGGAAGGGAGAGATGTCTGATTTGGTAGGGATGGGAAGACCTAGGTCCTTATGAATGGCAACCCATTGGTTGAAGATCATGAGATCTTGCACCGCGGAGTTGTGGGAGAAGAATAGCTGAGACCAGGCTGGAGGAAGGGGTTCATAGAAAGCACCCCATTGAAAGATAATTTCACCTGCAGACATTGGCTGACAGGGAATTTTCTTGGGGTAGTCAAGAAGAGAAAGGATTGGGTCAGAATCGGCAGGGTTGGGTTTAGGTCTGCTGTCTCGGAAGGACAGCAAATCCTGAACCTCAGGATGAAGATGGCTATAGAGATTTATCTTAATGCGTTTTGGGGTAGGCATGTCAGAAGAAGGAGGGAGAGAACGTTTGGAGGATGGAGGTGGAGAGGTGGATTCAGGTGTGGGGGATGGTGCTTGAGTATGAGTGGACTGATAGGGAGGTGATTTAGGAGGGGAAGATGGCGGTGTGGAAGTAGTGGTTGTAGGTAGAGGAGGTGAAGATGGCGGAGAGGTTATATCAGCAGCTCCCTTGAAGTGCACTCTCTTCGATGCACTCTTTTTAAAGCGCTTGCCATGAGTGGACTTTGTAGGTGTGGAAGAGGCAGAAGTAGGTGATGGAGAGGTGGTAGAGGGGACTGCCGATGGAGGAACAGCCGGTTGAGGATCAGCTGGAATTGAAACGGTAGATTGCGAAGCAGCAGGAGTAGACACGGTTGGTGTGGAGGGTGCAGCCGATGTTACATTCGGCAGACCAAAAGATTCATCCGTGGACTGGAGAGTCTGTTTGAGTTTGGGTTTGGATAGATCTGCGGGTTTGAAAGTAGAGGTATCCTTTTCAACCTCAGATCTAGTGCGAGATTTGCGGTTTTTCTTGAGACGGAGGGTGAGAGTGGAGGAATGTTTGGCCTTTTTGGAAGGAGGCTCAGAAGGTTCATAGGGATCATGATCAAGTTTGCTGAGATCAAAGTTCTCAGGAAGTTCAGCCCCTATAGGTTTAGGCTCCTCCTCAGCAGGTGGCTCAGTTTCAGAACATGTGACTTTTCGTTTACCCTTGCTGGCTTGGGTAGAGGTGCCACTAGTAGAAGAAGCGGCAGCAGCAGCAACAACAATTGTTCGTTTGGCCATATCATCCCGGTAGCGGGTGACGTTGTTGACTGTGAAGACGTAGGTGTTAGACACCTTGATGAGGTCGTCAGTGATAACCTTTTCATCGATCTCTTCAAATCTGCGAAGAATGACATTGATGACCCTTACGAAAGGTCGTCGCATGGAGGGGTTGTTGAGATGTAAAGATGTCTCTTGCCCCATTCTTGAAGAGAATGCTCTTATCGATCAGATGACTGATGTGATAAGCGTTTTCAGGGAAGAGATTCTGGACATCTCGAAAAACCTTCGAGTTGAGCGATCCTCGCATCATTTCCCAAGCAAGTGTCGATTCAGCATCGGTCAAGTCCAGTTTGCCTTCAATAGGCAGTTCAAGGATTGCCCCAATATCCTTATAGGTCAATTTGATGTAATGGCCTCTGATGTAGCCCTTGATGTAGCTTAGGTTGACCGGTTCATTGGCATTAGCTGGAGGAGGAGGCAGGATCATCCTTGTGTAAAATTCCTCAGCTAAAGCATTGCTGTAGTGGGTATCATGAAGTTGGAACAAGGGAAGAAGCCCACATTCTCGAATCCTTAGCGGGGCATCGCCAGATGTACGATGATGGAATCTCGGTCGATTGTCATCCCGGGTGATAGTTTGACTTGGGAGAATTCTCGGTGGAAGATTTGCGGCTGTTTAGCCCTAGATGGCTTAGCGGATGCGAGGATGACGTTGTGTCGGTAGCCTTGGAAGATTTAGTCCTTGCCTATACGGTTGGTGGATATGAGAACAGACATAGATATAGGAAGGTATGTTTAAAACATCCGATACAAGTAATCACCGATATTAACACAAACAGTGCTCGTTCGATTAAAACCCAAAACATACGCATTTTAGAAAGAGACGCAAGAACAGTTCATGAACTGGGTTTCAAAATATCTACGATTTTGTCACTTTTAAGTAAACATGATAGCATAGCTGAAGACATAATATCACGAAATCGAAGTCATAATTTTATGCTACATCAACAAGATTCAAACACTCATTTCAAGATTTTGCAGTTCATCAATGATGTACAGTTCGAAATAACACAAATTAGGTTAATGCAAATCATAAAGCTTGATTTAAATGAATTAGAAGGTGTAGAAATCATTACCATTGATGATTTCTGCTTGAGAACAAGAGAAATTTGAAGATTTGAGAGGATTTGGGAAGATTGCAGATTGGAAGACGAGAGGTTTTTGAAAACTAGCAAATGGCGGTTTTTGAAAAATGTGAAGAAATACTTATCATTCGCCTTTTGTACTTCGACAAGTTAATAAATGGTATTTGATAATTTTTGAAGTCCGCATTTATGACCTGATGAATGATTGTTTGCACGACGCGCTTAGGTCGCCTATTTTCTATAAAGACTGACTTGGAAATGTAAGGACTTACTCAGTATTGTCCAATTTCTCGGCAGAGTTTCAATTAGCAGATCATTTAGACAATTTTGTAAAATGATTTAAAGAGTTAGTCAGAAAGGTTAAGGATTGAGGTCAAGCATACCAAGCTCTCCTCTTAGATAAGCAAACCTGGTTGAATCAAGTGGTTTTGTGAAGATGTCTGCTACCTGATTCTCTGTAGGCACATATTGCATGCTGATGTTACCTTTTTCAACATGGTCTTTAAGAAAGTGATATCTCACATCAATGTGCTTTGTCTTGGAGTGCATGACAGGATTTTGAGATACTGAGATTGCTGACGTGTTGTCACACATTATAGGACAATTAGCAGTCTTAATCTCATAGTCAACAAGTTGCTGTTTGATCCACAGCAGTTGTGAGCAGCAGCCCGGCTATGTATTACTGCTTGTTGAAGTTGAGACAGAGGTTTGCTTCTTCGGCCCATGAGACAAGTCTATTTCCTAAGAATTGACATGTCCCACTTGTGCTTTTCTGTCAACTTTACATGCGGCAAAATCAGCATCGAATAGCCTATAAGATTAAAAGATGAATCTCTAGGATACCGATTCCCAAATTGGAAGTATCTATTAAATATCGATGATTCTTTTGGCTTGTAGGTGAGACTCCTTTGGATCGGCTTGAAATCTAGCACAAACACAAACGGCAAACATGATATCGGGTACTAGCGAGTTAAGTATAAAAGTGAACCAATCATGCCTCTATAAAGAGTCATGTCCACTTTCTTGCCCTTCTCATCTTTGTCAAGATGGCAATTAGTAGCCATAGGAGTGCTAAAGCTGTTTGCATTCTCAAGACCAAATTTCTTGATAACATCCTTTGCATATTTGGCTTGACTGATGAAGATACCATTTGAACTTTGTTGAATTTGAAGACCAAGGAAAAAGTTGAGCTCTCCCATCATGCTCATCTCAAATTTACTCTGCATAAGCTTTTCAAACCTTTTGCAAAGATTTTCATTAGTGGAACCAAAGATAATATCATCAACATAAATTTGAACAAGTAAGGAATGACCTTTATGTTTCATAATGAAAAGAGTAGTGTCAATTTGACCTCTTACAAAGCCTTGAGATATCAAGAACTTTGAAAGGGTCTCATACCGAGCTCTTGGAGCTTGTTTGAGTCCATAAAGGGCTTTCCTCGGCTTGTAGACATCTTCTCTTCTTGAGCAATCAATGAATCCAGGAGGTTGCTCTACATAGACTTCTTCTTGAAGTTCTCCATTCAAAAAGCACTCTTTACATCCATTTGATAAACTTTGAAGTCTTTGTAAGAGGCATAGGCCAAGAATAATCGATAGCCTCTAATCTTGCAACAGGAGCAAATGTCTCATCATAGTCAATACCCTCCTCTGTCTATATCCTTGGGCTACCGTCTTGCCTTGTTTCTTGTAATATTGCCGTTTTCATCCATTTTGTTTCGAAAACCCACTTTGTGCCAATAACGCTTGTCCTTTAGGCCTAGGACCGTGACCGGACTTGGCATCTGTCAAATTGGTTTAGCTCTTCTTGCATAGCTTCCACCCGACTTGGATCTTCCGAGCTTCATCAATCTTTTGGGTTCAATGTTAGATACAAATGCGGTAGAATACATGCATTCATTCCTTGAAGCTTGTCTAGTTTGAACGCCACATTAAGATCTCCAATGATTTGAGTGATAGGATGATCTTTTACTTCCCTAACTTCGCGGTTGAACTTGTCCTATTGCATCGGCGAGTTGGATTCTTGAGAAGTAGAAGTGGTGAAGCTTGGTTTTCTAAAGGGTAGGTTAATTCCAAGGTAGGTTGTATGACTTCGGTGTGGAAGGCAAAGTGGATTCGGGGTTTTCGAGTGTTCATTTGTTGGTTCGTTTGAGGATTCTAACAGGTTGACTCTTGGAAGATCTTGTGAAGAAGGAGGATCGCAGATCGGGACTTGGCGTTCTACTGTCTCATATTCATCGAATCATTAGTAACCTTAGGAGCCAAATGTGGCCCAATGAAATCAAATTCATCAAAAGAAACATGTACGATTCAACAACTCTAAGTGAAGTTTTATTGTAAACTCTGTATGCTTTTGAAAACTTGGCATATCCCGAAAAATTCCTTCATCACTTTTGGATTCAAATTTACCTCTATGTTCTCTACCATTGTAAAGAACATAGCATTTACAACCAAATATTTTAAAGAATCCAATGTTGGGAGCTCGCCTCTCCATACTTCATATGGAGTTTTGTTATGAAATTTGTTTATGATGGACTGTTTTGTGTGAAGCGGCGGTGTTCACGGCTTCGCCGAAATACATAGGCGGTTTGGCTTCGGCAATCATTGTCTTTCTGCTTCAATGAGAGTTCGTTTCTTCCTTTCAGCAACTCCATTTTGTTGAGGTGTGCCAAGCTGCAGAGAAATTGTGACCAATTCCATGGTCATCACAATATTTGGCAACACCATTGTTCTTGAACTCGTTCCATTGTCGATCGACATCGAGATATCATCCGGCTTGAGTCGTAGTCTTCGAAGAGTTCGATAATGATGTCATATGCTTCATCTTTGGAGGACATCATCTCTACCCAAGTAAATCTTGAGTAATCATCAACTACCACAAGAGTATACTTGCGCCACCAAGACTTGTAGTAGTTACAGTCCAAACAAATCCATGTGCAAGAGCGTAGAGTGCGGTTGTTGATAGGCAAGGCTTGCTTTTGAAAGAAGATTTGTGTAGTTTGCCTAGTTGACATGCTCTGCGACTGTGTGATTCAGTGATATTTTAGGCAAACCAACAACTAGATTGTCTTTTGATAGCTTCTCCAGGTATTTGAAATTGAGATGACTAAGCCTTTTATGCCACAACCAGTTTTGTCGTTGATGACCTAGCAACCAAGCATAGATTTGATTTTCTTCCAACGGCATTTAGGTCAACGGCATAGACATTCCCTTTTCGAACCTGTCGGGATAGTTGAACATGTCTCATTGTCCTTTATGAGACATTGAGTTGAGGAAAACGACAGTTAGACCTTTATCACGAAATTGTGATATGCTCGGCAGTGTGCTTTAAACCTTCAACTAGAGAGACTTTGTTGATGGAGAGATTTCCTCGATTATACTTCCATAACCAATGGTCTTCCCTTTTGAGTTGTCTCCAAAATGACCGAGGGACCCTTTGCTTCAACAATACTTGAGAGAAGATTTGGATCACCGGTCATATGCTTTGAGCATCCACTGTCTAGATACCATAGATCTTTCTCTTCTTCATTGACACCATAAAGCATTCTAAAATATAGACATTTAAGAATATGGTCCCCTTTTATTTTTGGGTCCTCAAGGTTAGCAACCTTTTGGGATCCACACTGTTTAACCTTTGGAGGAGTAAATCCTCTAGATTTAGGTGTGAATCTCGAAGGCATTCATGAATCTCATGACCATGGCATTTGCGAAAGAGCATTTGTGAAATCCTTCAACATGAGTAATGATTTCTTTTTGAGGCTTCTTTTCATCGCTCTTTGAGGTGACCTTTGTGCGATAATTGGCCTATAGGACTTAGGTGAAAATGCCTTTTCTTATTGATGTAAGGCTTATCATAGGTAGACCTCTTATCAAAAGATTTTGCATTTTCAGCACATGTCCTTTAAGCCTTTTATTAGCGAAATTCACTCCTTTCACCCTTTTATAGGCAATGTTGGGATCGGCGGTCTTGCCTTTGACAAATTTAATAGGCTTGAGTGAGTATTCTTTGACTTGCCACTAGTCATCCCTGTTTTCTTAGGGTGACTAATAGCGGTTTAAGTTGCTCGAGACTCCTATTAGCAGAGTCATAGGCGCGGTGCTTTCCTTTGGACTTGTGTTTTGTATTCTTGGGATAAACAAAAGGAACTTTGTTAAAGCCAAGTCCTTGCCTTTTGGGAGGCTGCTGGTCATAAGAAACTTTACGGCCAATTCTTCACAATTACTTGAGATGTCTCATCCTTTTGAGAACTAGAAGAACTACCTACATTGAACTCACTTTGGAAACCGATACCGTTTTGTCATCTAAAGTTTTGGTTTGAGAGAATGGTATCAAAGTTTCCTTTAGAGTTATTCCAAGTATTGACAACCTTTTGAAGGTCATCTTTCTCGAATTTATCTTCTTGATGTGTTCAAGTAGGAAGTCCACTTTTCGATCAAAGTTTTGTTCTCTTTTTGCAATTTGATACTTTCTTTGTCTATCAAGATCTTTGATCTTAGACATCAAGGTTGATTTCTCGAGACGACTAGTTCATGCTTCTTGGCAAGTTTTACATAGGCAGCTTTGAATTTTGAAAATTCTTCCAGCATATCTTTGTTTGCTTTGATGAGCTCTCCCTTTGATGGGTCATTGAACTCATCATCATCATCACTGTCATTTTGTTGAAATGGTAGTGACCTCACTGAATCATGTGGTGACTCCCTGGCCATAAGGCATATGTTGGCTTCTTCAGCAAAATCACAGAGTCATCCTCATCGTGTCGTGTCACACCAAGTAGGCGGTTGCTTTCATCAATGTCTTCACCACCATCCCTTTTTGTTTTTGAAATTTAGACTCGGGACGTTTCTTATAAAATTCATACTTTGGCTTAGGACATTGAGACGCAAAGTGGCCTGGTTTCCTACAATTAAAACAAACTAGCTCATTATCCTTTTGGTGGTCTGCTGATTTATAAGGAGCAGAACTTTTTGGTTGAGCAGTTGTTTTATAAGGAACGGCAGTTTTGTGAGAAGACTGCCTATGTGATGATGATTTATTAAACCTTTTGAAACGTTGATATTTCTTTACAAACATAGCAAAGGCTTCGTCGAAAGAATATCATCATCTTCATGGATGTAGAAGGTGTTTCATCGGGTTTTGAACAGAAGAAGGTTCGATAGACATGGTGGTAAGGACAAGTTTTTAAAACTCTTTTCCATTTCTTGAGCTTGTTGGATCTCAAGCTCATAAACGAAAGACTAGCATAAAGGTTTCTAAGAGTCAATTTGTTTAAATCTTTTGACTCTTTCATGGCGATGATTTTAACATGCCATAAAGCGCCTAGTGCATTTAGAAATCTCATGTTTATTTCTTTCTTTTCATACTTCTTTCCTAAGGAATAGCAAGAGTTGACTACCTCATAGAATCGTCATAGGCGCTTCGTAGAGACTCTTTGGGATCCTTTTGAAGGAGTCAAACTTACGGATGCGGTATATAATTTGTTGTTCTTTGTCTCACCATCACCTTCAAGATATTCAAGGATGGCTTCCCACATCTCCTTTCTTTGTGTCCAGGTTGATAATCTGGCGATAAGTGCTTATATCAACACGGTGGTAATGATGTTGATGGCCTTTCCATCGAGCATCATTCTTTCGTCTTCATCATCCCACTCTTCTTCGGCTTTGGTACTTCAGGTTCGCGGTTGCATCTACCGCGGTGTATTGGGCTTCATTGGAATTACGGGTCCATCGTGACACATTTCCACAAACGTTTATCAATTGAATTCATATGTCTTTTGACTTTATCTTTCCAGATGTCAAAGTGAACTTCATCCAAGACAGGACAATGGTTCACGTTTGAAGTTTCCAACATTTGGTGAGCAGCCATGATCTTTAATCTCTCAAGAGGTTAATCTCGGAAAAACAAGTTTTCAAAGAGTTAAGCTCGATACCAATTGTTAGGTCCAAGGTTGCTCACTATATAGGCTAGAAGGGGGTTGAATAGCCTATGTCCAATTTTTAAAATTGATTCAAAAATCTTACTTCACTTAAGTTAGAAAAATTTTGCGGGCGGAAGTCTTGTGAAGTATAGGACAAGTTGAAATGGCGATCTTCACAGGACAAGATCGCAGTTCTCAACATTTGGAAATCGGAAATTTAAACAACACAAATAATTCACAATCACACACAAGTAGACAGAATATTTAATATGGTTCACACTTATAAATAAGTGCTACGTCCACAACCAAAGTGGTCAACTTTGGATTTGAAAATCGTGTACTAAGTTTATCCACTAGATATTTTACAAACTAAATCTCTAATGGATTGTGTACAAAAATTTTGTTGACCAAGTGTTTGTGTGGGAGAATTGATATCAATAAGATACAATTCTCGTGAGCTATGAAAAGCTAGGTGTTGCAATCAATGAAGAGCTTTAATGGACTGGCGTCTAAGTGTGAAGCTCTTCAATGATTATGTACGAGATAGGACGTTTTGCTTTTATGAACTTGAAGAAGATGAAGATTCGAGTTGATGTTGTTCAAGTGTTTTTAATGCTGCAATGAAGTCTCCTTTTATATGCGGGAGGAAGCTTGAGCCGTTGGAGATCATTCTAATTTGAATTTTAGAGCAATTAATGCTCTAATCTGGTTGTTGACCTCGATAGGCTGTCTGCACCTTGCGATCTGTTTCGACTTTTGCCAAAAATAGGCGGTGCGAGTTTGCGAAGAAATGTCCTTTTCGAGTATTTGCCTAGAATGGAAATCTTCATTAAATGAGAGTTGCGGTTAACGTTGTATCGCAATTAATGAGGTCTTTGAGTTAGGACATATCTTCGCGATGACTATCGGACGTTCTTGGAGTTCTTCAACATTCTTGATGAAGCTTGGCGTACGAGCTTGTCCGATAACCAAAGTAAGGCTGCTGGATCAAATTTTGCCTATTTGTGCAGAGGACGTCCGATGTCCTATAGGCTATCTTCTTCAAAACTTATACAATTAGCAACCCTAAGCTATTCAAGCTATGCCTAAGTACAAGTTGCCACACTAACAGACACGCAGGCCCATTAGTCACCTTGTCTTAGACTTAGGTTATGGATTCAAGCAAATCTAGGCTAAAATACAACAGAGTGGCCTAAGGTACGCATCTTAGAATGCACGCATCCTAGCATGAGCTGCTACTTAATTAGAGCATGTTTGGTCATGGATTTTGGTCAAAATGCAAGGTCGAAACGCATTTTATTCCTCAACTTAGCATTTTAATGTTGTGGTAGAAAAAACTGCGTTTTTAAACGCTAAAATTTCTAATTTTTCCTAAAACGCAGATTTTAAAACAATGTTGGAAAAAAAAAACGTTTTGAAATAGTATCCTAAACACGTTTAGAACGAAAAAAAATAGCGTTTTAAAAAAGCTGCATTTTGAAAAAAAATATACCAAATGAGCTCTAGTGAGCTTGACGTTAGGAACCACTTCTATGCCCAAGATGAAATCGAATCTCTACAATTTGTGCAATGAAAATTGATGACACAAAAATATCTTGATGCCCGGATATGCCGGTCAGGACATAATCGGGCAGGGACTTTAGCCCAGAAGGCAGCGAACACACGAGCAAGATCCACGCGAGCATAGCACCACGCGAGCACGCCAAAGCAGGCCAGTAACTGTCTCCAAGAATCACGGGCCACGTTTACTCGCTCCCGAGATCATAGGCTGGAAATCAGGGATTAACTCCAATCACGCCCGGCAGTTACTCCTCCTTAATTACGGGGATTGACACCCCTCAAAATCAGCCCACAAATTACTCCATTTCATTATAAAAGCCAAGCCAGTACTTGGTCCAAGGTACATTCACTATTCACAAGCTAAGGCTCTGTCAAATTGATAAGCAAGTTCTTACTCTCACGCCGGAGTGCTTTAGCAGGGCAAGCCCCTGCATTCACCCTAGCGTGTTTTCTGTCATTTTCAGGTCCTTAGCTCAAGGCCAGATATCCCAACTTCACCAAGATTCCCAGAGAGTTCCTGACCGTGCCATTTTGTGCATCATCAGTTGGTTCCGTTGCCGGGAAGCTCTCTTCGTATTCAACCCTTGAAACCTTATTGCACCAACATTCGTAATCGAAACATGGTCCAAAACGAGAACAACCTTATGTTGGAGGATTCGGCTTTGGCAGTTGTAGGCGGTGAAACCACACAGCTCCCTCCGCAACAACCCAGAGGTCGCGCACCACCAAATCCGAACGCCCGGATCACTAGGTCGCAATCCGCAGCTGCTCACACAAATTCAGCACAATCGGGTCATGTGGGGCCCTCTCATGCCCCTCCACTTCCTCGACCAAGTGCGCAAGTGGAGCTCCGTGACCAGATTAATTCTCGCCGAGCAAGGGCAACGGCTCTCGAAGCCACAGCATTGACCGAGCAAGCTCGGCTCGCAGCATTGACTAATCAGGCACAATATTTGAGTCGGATGTACGCGCTTAACCAGCAGCTACTCGCCATGGGACAACCCATGGTGCCAGTAGAGGAGCAGCTCTTTCCCGACGTGCCAACCATGAGCGCTCCTCGCCCAGCTCCTTCCGCGACGCAAGGCAGCCGCGGCAATAGGCGTGATCCTCCCAATAACCCGGCAAGTACCGGAGCTAATAGGAGGAGGGAGCAGTTGGAGAACAGACAAAACAATCGGGGGAAAGCTCCCCAATACTCGGGAGTTCGCGGAGCTCAGAGCATACATAGCCGGTTGACAATGCCGGAGGGTCCGCGGAGGAGGAGTCGTGCTCACAGTGAGGAAGCTGAATCCTTGCCACCTTCCCAACGACTACGAAGAGATGAAGCTCATTCCCGCCGGTCAAGGCGCACACCATCCCCTGGGCGCAAGTCGCCTAGAGGAATAATTGACAGGGGTAGACGGGCGGAGAATGAAGCCCGGTCACATCGATCAAAATGCACACCATCTCCTAGGCGCATGTCGCCTAGAAGGGGATCGGAAAAGGGCATGCGTAGCGAGCACCATGAAGGGGAGGTTCACATGCCGCCTCCATTGCGGACACAAGCGGAGCAAGATAAATACGAGGAGGTCAGACAACGCCTGATCGCCTTAGAGTCCGGACGAGCAAAAATTGACGTTCCTTCCGAGGAGGACGTTCCGTTGGCAGACTGGATAGTCCAGACCCCTCCTGACCCGGACATGCAGATACCCGTGTTCGACAAGTACAATGGAAGCAGCCTTGCCCGCGATCATGTCATAAGTTTTGAGAATCAAATTAACATGGTAACGACCAACCAAGCTCTCAAATGTAAAGCCTTTGTGAGCACATTGAAGGAGAAAGCAGTAAAATGGTATGGCCGATTGCCCAGAGGGTCCATAACCGGATGGGCAGATTTGAAAAGGAAATTTATGATCGAGTTCAGTACCGCAGGGGCCACCCCCAAGGCAAGAATGGATCTTTGCAACATCCGACAGGGGCCACCGAATCCACCGGGCATTATTTCAACAGATTCAAGAAGATGCTCGGGCAGTGCGATGATCTGACTGACCGGGAGGTCGCTGTGTGCTTCCAAGCAGGATTAAACAAGGGATTTCTTAAAACAGACTTGGGAATGCGACCCCCAGTAGATCGTGGTGAGATGTTTACCAGGACACAAAGTTATGTCACCATGACCGAGGAAGGAGCAACCAAAAAGGGGAAGGATAAAGATAAAAATCGCGATTCAAATGACGAAGCAGCCAGCTTAGGCGCCAAGAAAAAGTGGTTTGGAAAGAATCGGACTCGCCGTGAGTTCGAACTACTAAATGTCCCCAGGGAAGAGATCATGAATCAGATTGGAACAGAACTGCCACCCGCGATTCCCCTCGACCCTGAATACAGTCATACGCGCGACCAGACAAAACATTGCTGTACCACAATACATCGGTCACACGACCGAGGAATGCTTTCAGCTTAAGAGGGAAATAAAAAAGTTGATAAACCAAGGGAAGCTGGATCGGTTCAAAGCCAGGCACAACACGGGCGGAAACAGAGCCGGGCAAGACCCGGGTCACAACCGCCAACCAAGAGGGCGAATATCCGTCATCCTTGAGGACGAACTGAGCATCACGAAGTTGAAAAGTCAAATACATTTGTTGGATAAGACACCATCCATTCCTGTGGTGCTCGGGAGGCGTGAGGAAGCTATCACATTCACGCAGAGTGAGTTGGCGACCACGAATTTAGCAGCCGAGCAAGCCTTGGCCGTGCAAGCAAGCATAGACTACTAGGAAGTTGAGAGAATATTGCTAGATACGGGTGCATCTCGTGACGTCCTTTATTACAACTGTTTTAAACAGATGGGTTACTCAGATGTCCACCTGAAACCATACGTAGGACATCTTGAAGGATTCACCAACCATAAAGTTGCAGTTAAAGGAACGATCGAGCTGGAGGTCATGATCGGCGTTGGACAAAGGACTAGAACAGAGAAAATAACCTTCCTTGTTATTGATCTCCGAGCACATTACAATGCCATTTTAGGTCTTCCCTCCATGGCAAAATTCCAAATGGTGGTATCAGCCCCACATCAGCGGGGAAAATTCCCAACACCACATGGGGTAGGAGAGCTTAGAAGCCAACCAAACTCTATATACAGATACCTCCAAGAAACACACAAGGCAAAAAGAAAACTCACAATTTCCAATGGCAACAGTGAAGTCGAGTTTTCAAGGAAGGAGGAATTCTCAGAGATAACTCCGATGCAGATGGGAGTTATGCTCGACCCTACTGCTCCCGAGCAAGTTCTCGGAAGTGACTCCGAGCAAGTACTCGGAAGCAATACCGAGCAAGTCCTCGGGAAGAAACAGGAGTTAGAGGTGGAAACCCTGCAAGTCAGGGACAACCCTGAAATTGAGGCTCACGGCGAGCTCGAAGAAATAATCATCAATCCAGCACATCCTAAGCAGAAAATCAAAATTGGAACAAGCCTGGGAGAAAGCGAACGCGAACAACTAATCGCGCACCTAAAGCAAAGTCTCGATGTCTTTGCATGGACAGTCGAAGATATGAGAGGGATTAGCGAGGACGTTGCTCTCCATGAGCTCAACATCAGTCCAGAGTTTCAACCAGTCCAACAGCGAGCAAGACAGTTTTCGGCTGAAAAATATAAAGCCATCAAAGCAGAAATTGAGAAGCTACTCGCGGCGGGCATAATCGAGGAGATCCATTACCCAACATGGTTGGCTAATGTAGTCATGGTTAAGAAGTCAAATGGAAAGTGGAGGCTATGTGTAGACTTCATGGACTTAAACAAGGCTTGCCCAAAGGACTGCAACCCGCTCCCGCGAATAGATCGACTGGTCGACGCTATAGCAGGATTTGAGATGCTCAGCTTCATGGATGCTTACTCCGGATATCATCAAGTTAAGATGGCAGAACAGGACAAGGCCCACACTTCCGGCGCGGCGGACTATTCTGCTACAAAATGATGCCTTTCGGGCTAAAAAACACCGGTGCTACTTACCAGCGGATGCTCAACAAATTGTTCTCGTCACAGATTGGCAGGAACGTTGAGGCATATGTGGATGATATGGTTGTGAAATCAAAAGGACGCGACCACGTTTCCGACCTGGCCGAAACGTTCGCCAACCTTCGCAAGAACAACATGAAACTCAATCCGAGCAAGTGCATTTTCGGCGTCCGAGCAGGAAAGTTCCTGGGCTTCATGGTCAACCAGAGGGGGATAGAAGCCAATCCTGATAAAATAAAGGCCCTGCTCGAAATGAAACCGCCTCAGTCAATCAGGGACGTGCAGCGATTGAACGGCCGCATCATCGCATTGGGAAGATTCATCTCGCGATCAGCAGAAAAGTGCTTACCTTTCTTCAAGATTCTGCGCGGAAACAAGGGGTTTGTCTGGTCGAACGAGTGTTCGGAGGCGTTCAAGCAGCTCAAAGAATATCTGGGCAAGCCTCCACTACTGAGCAGCCCCGTTCTTGGGGAAAAGTTATTTGTGTATCTCGCAGCCACCGAGCAGGCAGTGGCTGCGGTCTTAATTAGGGAGGATTCAAATGTACAAAAGCCTGTCTATTATGTATCCAAAGCTCTGACCCAGGTCGAAGCCCGTTATTTTAATGCAGAAAAATTGGCTTACTCGCTTATTGTATCAGCTCGCAAATTACGAGCTTATTTTTCCGCACACCCCATAACTGTGTACACAGACTACCCATTAAGGAAAATTTTACACAAGCCCGACTCTTCAGGCAGACTGCTAAAATGGTCGATTGAGCTCACTAAATTCGACATCGACTATAGACCCAAAAGAGCAATCAGAGCTCAGGCGTTAGCAGATTTTCTGGTCGAAACAAGTTTTTCTGACCAAAAAAGCGAGGAGACGGATACAAGAGCCCCGCCCAAGCAACAGAGTAGACCAAGTGTCTATTGGGAATTATTTGTAGACGGAGCTTCCAGCAAGTCTGGAAGCGGAGCGGGCATCATACTCATTCCCCCCGAGCAGGAAGATCACTTCGAAAAAGCGTTACGCTTTACATTCCCAATGTCCAACAATCAAGCCGAATATGAAGCACTGATAGCGGGCACAGAATTGGCTTTGGATATAGGAATTCAGGACATAGTCATTTACAGTGACTCACAACTCATTGTGAATCAAGTTAAGGGGGAGTATGGGGTAAATAACCTCATCTTAGAGAAATACTGCGAAATGGCGAGGGAGTTGCTAGCCAGAATGTAATTTTGGGAATTAATCAAAATTGATCGGTCAGAGAATATACGAGCAGATTATTTATCCAAGATCGCAATAGCAGAAATCTCACGTCTCCACTCCGCTGTCATGATCGAGCATATCGAGACGCCAGCAATCGAGCGAGCAAAAATCCTGGATATAGAGACCACCAAGAGGTGTTGGATCGACGAGCTGCAAGATTACATTGAGCAAGGTACTTTACCCGAGGATAAAGATCAAGCTCGGACAGTACAGAAGCGCGCAGCCCGATACACGGTTATAGATGGAATTCTATACAGACGATCATTCTCAAGGCCCTTGTTAAGATGTGTACGACCCGAAATGACCGAGCGTCTTCTCGCCGAGGTTCATGAAGGAGTATGCGGGGGTCACCCAGGGGCCAGAACTTTATCAGACAAAGTAATCTCAGCGGGCTATTACTGGATGAACCTAAGAAGAGAAGCGGAAAACTACGTCAGAAGGTGCGACAAATGCCAGCGATACGCGGACATACCTCGGCTACCATCTACCGAGCAGTCACTAGTTGTTGTGTCATGGCCGTTCGACATGTGGGGAATAGATTTAATTGGACCTTTCCCCACTGCCCGGGGAAATTGCAAACACGTGATCGTGGCAATTGATTACTTCACCAAATGGATCGAAGCCAAACCTCTAGCGAGCATAACAGAAGAAAACACTATCAACTTTGTACACGATTTCATCTGGTGTCGTTTCGGAGTACCCCGAGCAATAGTCTCTGATCATGGAACTCAGTTCTCCGAAAGATTCACAAGGGCTTGCGAAAATCTCCACATTAAACATTGGCAGTCTTCGGTTGCGTACCCGCAGGGCAACGGACAGGCAGAGGCCGGGAATAAACAAGTGTTGCACGCCCTCAAGAGAAATCTTGAAGGAAGAGCGGGGAGATGGTTAGATGAGTTGCCCGCCGCACTTTGGGCCGTTAGAACCACAATCAGGGGGCCAACAGGAGAAACTCCTTTCGCCTTAACTTACGGTTCTGAAGCCATGGCCCCGGTTGAGATGGCCCTACCAACGATCAGAGTCTCAAGATTCAACGAGCATACAAACGACCATGAGCGGCTAATTGATATAGATCTACTCGAAGAAAAAAGACTGGAGTCAAAGATGAGAATGATCAACTACAAGCAGAGGGCCAAGGGTCATCACGACAAAAGAGTTCACAAAAAATCTTTCATGGTCGGCGACTGGGTTCTTCAAAAAATCGAGGCTACCGGACAACGAGCAGAAATGGGCAAACTCTCACCAAATTGGGAAGGCCCTTTCCAAGTCACAAAGGTAGTCAAAGAAGGAACCTACATGTTACAAACTAAGGAGGGAGTTGACCTAAAGCACCCATGGCACGCAGATCATCTTAGGAGATACTATCAATAGGTAAGATCTATTCCTTACGAAAAGCTGATTTGTAAATTGAAGCATGATAGTAAACGAAATAAAGCTTGACTCAATGTTTTATTATCACTCCTTTTATTCAATTGTGCTCGCAAGAGCTTGACTCAATGTTTTATTATCACTCCTTTTATTCAATTGTGCTCGCAAGAACGAGCAAAAAATAAAACTTGTTAAATTTCAAGTTATTGTGATTAGACTTATCACTAGTTTTCGTGACGCTCGCAAGATCGAGCTAAACAACTTGTTATATTTCAAGTTGTCCCAATGCTCGTAAGACCGAGTGGGGCATGAGACTTGTTTAAACTCAAGTTGTGATAGGTGATGAGCTCAAGATTTCCACGAATTTTCCCCTTTATTTCCTTTTATTTTGTGCTACTTTTATGTTAAATATTCTTGGAAATATTATTATTTGTGTATTTATGCTTCATTGTAGGTTTCCAAGGTATTTATGAGTTTTCATGGATTTTAGCACAAGGTTTTAGGAAATTTTGGGCTTCAAGGTTGAGCTGTAAATAATTTCGTCAAAGTCCGTCAAGTGTTGCAAGGCAAAAAGTGCTAACGGCAGGCTAACGGAGCTAACGGAGGATGAAAATGATAAGCCTGGGAGGGGAAGGACTTCGGGAGACAATCTGAAGAAGGCAGGGGCACCGGAGCAATAAGGCTAAATCCTTCATTAATGCGGTGGCAGCCTGCTGTGCTGCCACGTGTGCTCCGCCCCAAAGGCTGACCCGCGGTCTTCTCCAAGGAAGCCCCAAATCAAAAGAAGTCCCCTGTTGGGGCAAAAGACGCCCCTTTGGGGCAGCAGCTTTCTCCCCCCATTTTCTCTCCTTCCTCCATTGATTGATCACCATTGAACGTCTGGAGCTTCAAATCAAGGGCCAACGAAGCTTCTACAAGTGATTTCAACCCCGGATCTCGGCATTGCTCGCGGCTTTGCCGGCTAAAATTCTTCCTATTTATATTTTAGATATTTTCTTGGGTTGAATGATTTTGTAAAATTGTGGAATTGGCTTTGTGCTTAATGATTTATGGAAAGCAATTATTTTTCTATGTTGTTGTAGTGATTTAATTTTATCTCTCTCTCTATTTAGTACACAAGCATGCTAGGTTATTAATTTGTGAACTTAATGCTTTTAATTAATTGGCCATTAATTAAATGATTTGAGAAATGTTTGGATCCGCGAGAGCTACCTTGCATTTCGGACCGAACAAATTAGTAGTTGGTGTTTGACATACACCGATAGCCATGGGAGTACTTGTTTTGTGAAGCGATCACTCCACCAAGAGGTAGGAAATTAGGGTTTTTAACCACTTTCGATGTCCCTACGGCATGCCTTGTAGAAAAATAGAGATTATTTCTCTACCCATTATTGCCCATTATCTTGGTTATTATTGTGTGTTCCTAATGCTTCTGGTGGATTAGCTACCCATTAGATGATCGTTAGAATTATAGGATAGTTAGCGAGAGCCCTTCCTATTAATTCCGAAAACACAATAATTGTCTATGTGACGCCAGATCGAGAGGTAACGAGTGTTCATAGATAGCCAATTGAGGACTTGTTTTGACACGCAATCAATCCACCTTAGCCATTCGCGAGGTCGGGGAGATTCGGGTTGCTATTGGGGCGAGAGCCTGTAGTTAACCAATTTAGTGTTCTCGGCTACCAAGACTTGAGTTAAAGAAAAGTAGAGAGATGATTAAATTAATCACGAGCTAGACTAGAAAATATTGCATTCCTGTAATTCTATCTTTTAATCTTGATTTGTTGTTGCCAAACCATTTTGCGACATTGTAAATATTAATTGCTTTCTTTTATTTTTAGTTTTTAGTTTTTATTCTCAATTTATTTTCGCTCAAATATAATTAGCTAGCTTAATTTCGGTACTTAGTTGGAGTGAAAATTCCGTGCATTCCCTGTGGGATCGATACTTGTGCTTACGCACTATATTACTTGATACAGCAGGGTATTCTTGCCCTAGTTGTTGCAATTTAATTTGCAGCGCAATCAAGTTTTTGGCGCCGTTGCCGGGGAATGATTTAATTTTCACTCCTATACGCTAATATCGATACTAAGCAAAGCTAATTGTAATTTGAGCATTTCTTTTTAGTAGTTTACTTGCTTTTGTATTTATATGCTTGTGTCGCTTTTCGAAGCCTTCCCGAGTTTTGTGGGTTTGTAGGGAGGTGTATATAGTGTCCCCACACAAAAAGATTTTCTTTTTATGCATTTGTTTTCATAATTGCTTTCATGCCTTTTTCTTTTGAGCTTGATTTGATACAGGGGATGAGCACTTTCAAGGTCGGGGTTTGCTTGAGGAAATCATTGGAGTAGGCTTACTCTCGGGCCCGGACTTCATTAGAAATCAACTTTGAGGGAGTTTTCTTTCCTTCCCTTCTCCGTTTACTTTAAGTTTGGGGGTTGGGTTTGGATTGTTTAGCTTTGAAAATTCTGAAAGTCTTGAGCTTGAAATTCCTCATTTTTTATGCTTTGAATTTTGGGCGCTTGTTAGAGTTATATGTACATTATTTTCTTAGATTCTTTCTTGAGTTTATTATATGCATAGTTGAGGATATGTGTGTGCTTTTTATGCTATCTCCACCTCATTCATAATTAATAATGCACATGTTTGGATTTTGAGTTGAATTGTTATGCTAAGCTCTAGCTTTGATAGTGCATGTCGGATGAGTATCATATTCTTGAGTTTTGATGACCGTTAGATGATCTTGAAAATTGTTGATTAAAGTAGCTTGGTTTGGACTTGTGTGCATGACAAGAGCATGATATAGGCCATCTTTGGATCGTTTGTGCCATATTATCCTACCCATTTCACATTAATCCCTTGTGTCCCTTTTGAGCTTATTTATAGAATGGCGTGTGCCTAGAGCACACAATGACCCCCATTCGACTTCATTTTCTTATACCCACATCATCCTATCCCATGAGCCTATACACTTTTGCCGGCACCCTTCAAGAGAGCATGATTTGGAATGAATTGTTGTATTTATGAATTCTTGTTGGGAAGTGTTGCTTCATGGATGTATTGTGCTTTATTGTTGATGATATTGGTGTTTGAAAAGTGTTGAATGGTGAAAAAAGAGCCCCCTTGGCAAGCAAAAGAAAATGAAAAGAAAAAATCAAAAGAAAAGAAAAAGTCAAGGGAGGCAAGAAAAAAAAAAGAAAAAGAAAAGAAATTGCCATTGTTCTTCAATTGCTCAAGGAGACATAAGGGTGGAGCTTAATTGTTGTGGTAGTGAGCACTTTATTCAACCCAATGTTTAAAGTTTAAGGGGTTGTTAAAGGGTTGTGGTTATTTGAAGAGTGATACTTTCATGAAGCAAGTTAGTGTGTGAAGACTTCAAATTCTTTGCTCTCTTGACTTGTTATCCTATCCTTCAATTGTAACCCAAACCTTGGCCTAACATTACAAGCTTAATAAAGTCCTATTGATATTGTCATGTCATGCGAGTCTTAGCCTTGTGAACATAAAACTCTTTCGGTTTGATTGCTCAATTTCGATATCTCATTGACCGTTCTATCCCTGCTAGAGCTAAGCTACTTTTTGATGGGCATATGTTTTGTAATGTGGGCAAATTGTTTGAGGAAAAAGTGAGCTAGCATTTAAATCACACCGTACCTCAATTATGCATGTTTATAATCTTGGGTTTGATTTCTTTGATGGTAATGTGCATGTGATCTTGAGCGAGTGTCGTTTGTCAAGTCCTTGAGCTCATTTTAAATGTTTTATTTCTTTGCTCGGGACGATCAAAGCTTAAGTTTGGGGGTGTGATGAGCTCAAGATTTCCACGAATTTTCCCCTTTATTTCCTTTTATTTTGTGCTACTTTTATGTTAAATATTCTTGGAAATATTATTATTTGTGTATTTGTGCTTCATTGTAGGTTTCCAAGGTATTTATGAGTTTTCATGGATTTTAGCACAAGGTTTTAAGCAATTTTGGGCTTCAAGGTTGAGCTGTAAATAATTCCGTCAAAGTCCGTCAAGTGTTGCAAGGCAAAAGGTGCTAACGGCGGGCTAACGGAGCTAACGGAGGATGAAAATGATAAGCCTGGGAGGGGAAGGACTTCGGGAGACAATCTGAAGAAGGCAGGGGCACCGGAGCAATAAGGCTAAATCCTTCATTAATGCGGTGGCAGCCTGCTGTGCTGCCACGTGTGCTCCGCCCCAAAGGCTGACCCGCGGTCTTCTCCATGGAGCCTGCGATCCGGCCCGACGACCGCCCACCGGCCCTCTCGCCCACTTCACCTCACTCCTCACCCATTTGCCCATCCACCGTGACCCGCCCCATCCGCCATCTCCACCCATCGCCCAACTCCACCCACGGATCGCAATGTTCCAATTCAGCCCTCAGCAATCCTCTCTCCGTTCCAGCAGCCCCTAAAGCTTTTAAATTAATTTCCATTTTGCCATTAGCTTCCTTGATACTCTTCTATCTTCACTTAAATATCTCCAAGGAAGCCCCAAATCAAAAGAAGTCCCCTGTTGGGGCAAAAAACGCCCCTTTGGGGCAGCAGCTTTCTCCCCCCATTTTCTCTCCTTCCTCCATTGATTGATCACCATTGAAGGTTTGGAGCTTCAAATCAAGGGCCAACGAAGCTTCTACAAGTGATTTCAACCCCGGATCTCGGCATTGCTCGCGGCTTTGTCGGTTAAAATTCTTCCTATTTATATTTTAGATATTTTCTTGGGTTGAATGATTTTGTAAAATTGTGGAATTGGCTTTGTGCTTAATGATTTATGGAAAGCAATTATTTTTCTATGTTGTTGTAGTGATTTAATTTTATCTCTCTCTCTATTTAGTACACAAGCATGCTAGGTTATTAATTTGTGAACTTAATGCTTTTAATTAATTGGCTATTAATTAAATGATTTGAGAAATGCTTGGATCCGCGAGAGCTACCTTACATTTCGGACAGAACAAATTAGTAGTTGGTGTTTGACACACACTGATAGCCATGGGAGTACTTGTTTTGTGAAGCGATCACTCCACCGAGAGGTAGGAAATTAGGGTTTTTAACCACTTTCGATGTCCCGGCTACCGGCATGCCTTGTAGAAAAATAGAGAGATTATTTCTCTACCCATTATTGCCCATTATCTTGGTTATTATTGTGTGTTCCTAATGCTGTTGGTGGATTAGCTACCCATTAGATGATCGTTAGAATTATAGGATAGTTAGCGAGAGCCCTTCCTATTAATTCCGAAAACACAATAATTGTCTATGTGACGCCAGACCGAGAGGTAACGAGTGTTCATAGATAGCCAATTGAGGACTTGTTTTGACACGCAATCTATCCACCTTAGCCATTCGCGAGGTCGGGGAGATTCGGGTTGCTATTGGGGCAAGAGCCCGTAGTTAACCAATTTAGTGTTCTCGGCTACCAAGACTTGAGTTAAAGAAAAGTAGAGAGAGGATTAAATTAATCACGAGCTAGACTAGAAAATATTGCATTCCTGTAATTCTATCTTTTAATCTTGATTTGTTGTTGCCAAACCATTTTGCGACATTGTAAATATTAATTGCTTTCTTTTATTTTTAGTTTTTAGTTTTTATTCTCAATTTATTTTCGCTCAAATATAATTAGCTAGCTTAATTTCGGTACTTAGTTGGAGTGAAAATTCCGTGCATTCCCTGTGGGATCGATACTTGTGCTTACGCACTATATTACTTGATACGACAGGGTACTCTTGCCCTAGTTGTTGCAATTTAATTTGCAGCGCAATCAATAGGCCATGATTAGTTGTAGTCGCAAGTACAAACTAAACTACTTATTATCTTTCAGTTGGCCTAAATGCTCGCAAGATCGGGCAGAATCTGAGACTTGTTAAAATTTCAAGTTCTGGTTAAAATTATTTCATTTCAGGTCCTGGTTAAAATTATTTCAATGATTAGCCACGACCAAACATGTTCGCAAGATCGAACAAAATATGAAAGATGCAAGTTACAGCTAGCTAAAATTTCATTAAAGAAACCACGAAGTCTTTACAAACAAAAACATCTCTAACAAAAAAGGTCAAGGGGCTGCAGCATTTCCTTCGGTAGTGGCCGCCTCAACAGTCGTCCCCTCGACCTCAGCCTGATTCCCGTCTGGAGCTTCAGCGGCCGGAGTAGCAGGTATGACCTCCTCCGCAAGCCGGCGGGCCTCGAGCACAGTTCGGACGTTGACTGCCAAAGGAGTAGGAGGAGACCACTCCTCACGACCTTCCAGTTGGTCACTTTCCCTCAGCAGGGCCAAGTCCTCCTCATCGAAAGGATACCAAGCATGCCCTCGGGGAGCCTCAGCCCCATAATAAGAAGCCGAGGAGACGTCAGCTAGGATGTCGACGGTGACCCCGCTCAGGCCAAGACCCCCGAGCACCCGAAGAGCATGCTGAACCCCCTGATCGTAGTAAGGGGAAACCGCATTAGTCAAATCTTCATGATAGGCTTCGGATGCCCGGTAGCGAGTAATGACCTCCTCCTCGCTAGTCGACTTAACCTTCTCCACGTAGGCCACCGATCTCTCCAAATCGCGTCCCAACTCAAGCTTCTCCATCTCCAGCTGGGGGACCTTCTGCTCGAGCTCGGCGTTTCGGGAACGGAGGGACTTCTCAGTGCCCTTCAGGAGCTCATGCTGATCTTTCAAGGCTTTCAACTCGGCGTCAAGCTTGGAAACCTCCTTAGTTTTAGCCAGAACCTCTTTATCCTTGGCTATGAGTTGGTCATTCCGCTTGGCTAGCAATGCCTCCATTCCCTTGAGCTCTCCCTTCAGATTGGCAATTCTAGCCGAAGACTCGGACGCCCGAGCAGCGAGCACATTGAAATTGGTCAGCATCTGAAAAGCGTATGGTTAGTCAAAACGAACGGGGATGAAAGCAAGCGCGAGAAAAAAGAACGACTAAATTTACCTCGCAAGCGGCCATGCCAGCTTGGCCAAACAAGACCCCATTCGATTCACGGGAATTGCGACGTACCAAGCCCGCATGGGTAGCCCTCTGGACAATGCCCTGGCCGCACATGGCAGCAGCTCCACGAACGCGGAGATCAATATTATCAATCACCGGAACATTGGCCAGCTCTGCGGTGAGGGCCATCGAAGCTTCCCGCGAGGCCGGCATCTTGAAGCCCGGCTCCATCCATGAGGGCCTGCTCACGTGGGGAGCCTCGGCACCAGAAGTCCCCGCTGCAGTGTCGGCCCTTGGGCGTACAGGCGCCGGTAGCCTCCTCGCCACTCTTCCTCTTTCGAAGTGTGAGGGCAGCCGGGTCCTGCTGAGCGGTGGGGTCAGAGGCATCCTCCGAACGAGCAGTCGAAGAGTGCCGAGGAGAGGATCGAGAGGACGGAGTAGCGGCCACCGGAGCTTTGGATTTGCCCGAGACCGTCCCAGATGAACCCACTTTGGGATCTCCGGTGGGTACTCTGGGCACGGCTGCCGGGGGCAAAGTGGAAAGCGTAGATCGACGCTCGGCAGCATCCCTCTTAGCCTTCTTGGCAAAGTCAATGTTTACCTTCTTCATCTCTGCGAGCAAAACACCGTATTAGATCGACAACAGGAGGAATATTAAATTAAAAACAGAAAAACAGAGCCAGACCAGAGGGATCCAGGGGCGCAACACAACTGGCGCCGAGTTCTTTACAGGCTAAACAATCGCCAGGGAAAACCATATCTGGATGAGGACCCCAAGCAGGGTGTGGCACCTCATCAGCGATAGTTACCCTGGCTGGAACTCCTCCAACGGGCAGACGATGGACACCGGCCAGACGCAAGAGCTCGATATCACCAGTCAAAGACTTCCAGTCGAAAGCCCAAGCTTGAGTCTGGCCGTCAATATCTAAAGCCTTTTCTATCGCAGCATTCAGCTCGCGATCTCCTGACGATGAAGTGTCAACATTCCCTCTCGGGGGCACCGCCTTATCGGTAGTAGGGGGGAAGGGCCACCCAAGTCGTGACTCCACGAGCAGAACCTTCTCGTCCCACTTCTCGGTCTTGTTGGGGAAGTCACTAAAGAGACGAGGACATTTGGGCTTGGAGCGGGCAGAGATGCGTTGTGTCCTTTTGTCGGTGCTGAACACGAAATATTTCCTCAACACTGGCAGAGAGGGCTCGAAGCCGAGCAGGCGGCACAATACAACAAACGAGCTCAGAACTCGAGCTGTGTTCAACATGAGATCGGAAGGGACGGCATGAGAAGCCGTCAAAAACTCAACTATAAAGGGATCTAGGGGCAAGCGCCATCCCACATGAAAGAACTCATAGAAGAAGACCACCCTATCTGCGTAGTCACGAAACTCCACATCGTCAATCCGAGGATCGAGCATCTTAACGCGATACATTTGTTCGTCCACCCCTAATGTAGAGAACCAGTTTTGAACATCCCTATCTTCATCAAAAGACCTCCACAAATTGTCTAAGGTCCCTGAAAGGGAAGCTGGCTTTGATCGGATACCACGAGCTCGGGCCTGAGCAAGTCTCGGCGAGCTCGAGCTCGCTGAATCATCATCTGTGCTCGGGGCTTCAACTACTCGGGTGACCTGGACCTCGCTAGAAGAATCACTCACTGGAGAAGTTGGAGGGGTGGACTCAGAGCTCGGCTCGCTCAAGCCTTGCTAACGGTCATAGTCAAAAACTTCCTCCGAATGGGTGGCCTCTGAATCAGATGCACCGCGGAGACTAACGGAGGATGACATCTCTACAAAGGGAAAAAAGAAGGCTAGCTAAGTACGGCATTAGCTAAAAGGGGTAAAAAAGGGGAAGAAACCCTAAATCCAAGATCTACCGTAACACGCAGCTTAAACCCTCTCAGAGGGTTCGCAACACAAAATTCTCCTCATCTGAGGATCAACGCTCGCAAAACAACGTCCTTCCATTGCCGATTCATGGCTATTGATGATACCTCCAAAAAAGGAAAAACTCAAAGGCAAGACAGAGAAATTGAGAGAGGGATGCGAGCAAATACCTGGAGTTGTAATGCAGAAAAAGGACGAACTGGCAAAGAGAGCAACTTGGGCAGCAAGAATTCTGGAAGGATGGAAGCTCCATGAAAAATCTTAGCAACGACGGCGTTAGAAGGAGAGAATAATCTGTAAAAATGGCGAAGGGAGCCCCTCAAAGCTATTTAAGGGCTTCATTTTCCCTCCAAGGCTACTGGGCCTCCAACGGGCGCCTACAGGCCTAGGCCTGGGCCTACCCTCCGCATTTAATGCGCCTCAAAACCAAACAGGCACGGTTTCCCAAGCGGAAGTTTTTGTTCTTTCAGTCACTTCATAGGTCACGTCACCCAACTAAACTCCCAAGGCCATGATTGCTCCTCGCCACGAGCATAAATACTTCCTGGACAAGGAGCAGGGGGCCATTGATGACACAAAAATATCTTGATGCCCGGATATGCCGGTCAGGACATAATCGGGCAGGTACTTTAGCCCAGAAGGCAGCGAACACACGAGCAAGATCCACGCGAGCATAGCACCACGCGAGCACGCCAAAGCAGGCCAGTAACTGTCTCCAAGAATCACGGGCCACGTTTACTCGCTCCCGAGATCATAGGCTGGAAATCAGGGATTAACTCCAATCACGCCTGGCAGTTACTCCTCCTTAATTACGGGGATTGACACCCCTCAAAATCAGCCCACAAATTACTCCATTTCATTATAAAAGCCAAGCCAGTACTTGGTCCAAGGTACGTTCACTATTCACAAGCTAAGGCTCTGTCAAATTGATAAGCAAGTTCTTACTCTCACGCCGGAGTGCTTTAGCAGGGCAAGCCCCTGCATTCACCCTAGCGTGTTTTCTGTCATTTTCAGGTCCTTAGCTCAAGGCCAGATATCCCAACTTCACCAAGATTCCCAGAGAGTTCCTGACGGTGCCATTTTGTGCATCATCAAAAATCTTGCGCCTTCGTTGCATACACAACCCAAAAAGTGTAAAAGATAGCAGCACGAAAAACTTTCAAACAACATGTTAGAAGTAGAATGTGGGCGTGGATCTTTGGAACGAAGCTCAAGTGTGAAGTCCCAGATGACGCTAAGCAACAGGTAGTTGCAACACATAGCATCATGGCACCAAAACCAATTACGTCAACAGTATCGAACTACTAAGGTTATGTTTGGCTACTCAATGTCAAACTTTAGAATTAAAATTGGATGAACAATTTGAACTCCACGAAATTCAAATTGTTATTCCAATTCTAATTTCAAGTTCTGGAATTAAGTATCCAAACATAGCCTAAGTACATATGGTGGAATTAGTGATCCAATACCCAAATTGGAAGGTTTAAAAAGGATAATTAAATAAATTTTGTCATTAATATTAAGGACATTAAAATAATTTCGTAATTTTTGTAGGCCAATAAGAAAAGGATGTTTTCTAGGAGTAACCCTAGCAGCATATATGCAAACCCAGATAAGATATACTCTATACCTACTAACTAATACATTTTGAATGTCCTTGTCTTTTAAGGAATTGTTAGATCCATTCTAGTTAATGACCTAACTTGTACGAACAATTAGGTTGAGGAAATACAAAAGAACAATAATTGCATATAATGTAATTGACGATTGAAATAAAAAGAAGCAATTCATTCATATGTAATCGTGAAAAAGGAACAAGATTTCACATGTATATATAGTACTCCCTCCGTCCCTAAATTATTGTCTTCCTTTCCTTTTTTGTCCGTCCCAAAATAATTTTCTTGTTTGAAACTTTCCTTTTTAGAACATCACTTTTACTATTTTACCCTTACTTTTTCTTCCTACTTTAATTATGGACCACATACACATGGGCATTAAAGGAAACAACACACTTTTTCAATACTATTCCAATATTAATAATCAAGTCAATTGAGTTTTCTTAATCCGTGTGCCCGGTTAACCCAGACAATAATTTAGGGACGGAGGGAGTACTTTTTATATTTCACTACACTACCGTACGTCCAAAACGCTTACGACACAGACTAAAACATAGTACAGCATGAGTATGACTCTTAGCTACATAGGCAATGATGTTTGAGCTGGTTGGGATCTCAAACTTTGACAAGAGCAAAACAGAGTTGGGACTGCACGCGGAAAGCCCACAGCTGCACTTCCATGCCTTCATTGAGGTTGTGTTGCTGCACAAGTTTATACCAAACCCTATCCAACACATACATATAGCTTCTGTTCATTTTCCAGTTTGTAAAATTTGTGAACTATGCAGGTGTTGATGATTAAATATCAGTAATTTGACCCCAATATTCCTCGGGCTGCTTCTGTTGATGTAGCAGTGCCTTTTCTTCAGCTTTGAGGAAGTCGTTTTTAACCTAAAAACCTTTTTCCTAGGAATCAAAAGACGATTTTCTTGTTGGCTAACATCTGTATGAGCAGTGAACTTTGCAGGTGTTGATGATTAAATATCTGTAATATGACCCCAATATTCCTCAGCTGCTTCTGTTGATGTAGCGGTGCCTTTTCTTCAGCTTTGAGGAAGTCGTTTTTAACCTAAAAACCTTTTTCCTAGGAATCAAAAGACGATTTTTTTGTTGGCTAACATCTGTATGTGCAGTGAACTTTGCAGGTGTTGATGATTAAATATCTGTAATTTGACCCCAATATTCCTCAGCTGCTTCTGTTGATGTAACAGTGCCTTTTCTTCAGCTTTGAGGAAGTCGTTTTTAACCTAAAAACCTTTTTCTTAGGAATCAAAAGACGATTTTCTTGTTGGCTAACATCTGTATGGGTTAATTTCTTTTCGATAACTAACATCAAACAATGACAACCACCCATCTCAGCCATAATCAGCTTCTTGATCAACTCTTGGCCAGGTAGCATTGGAACCGGATTCGCTGCACGATAATGTGGCTCTTGATCATCAAACTGGTGGTGGTGTATTTGAACTTGTTTATCATGATGTGGTGGTGGTGCTGCTGCAGAAGTAGTTTGTCTATTAACCAATAAGGACAATGAGCGAGTATTTTTTTGTCTCTAGAAAGATAGTTTCAGGCCCTGCTTATCCATAAAGATCCCCTGATCCTCAATCTTCTTCTTTTTCTCGGCTGACAAGTAGTCGTTGTGGTCGTCGCCGTTCATGATAGAGCACTTGCATTTATGACCCTGAGGAAGAAGAGGGTTCATCTGCTTCTTTGACTCCTTAATCTTGTAATTGAGAGTGACAGAATTAGATGAGTGGTGCTTATACCAATCATAGGGAGGGGCACCAGCAGCAGCAACAACCTTTTTGGCAGCGTAATCGGGAAGAGGTAAGAAGAGAAGTAGGCATATACATAGTAAAACTCGGTCCTTGAGGACAACTTGTTGCATCCAGTAATCGTCCAATTCATAGTCCGGAGGCAGATCGTAAATTTCCCTCATAGTAGTCATATTTGCAGAGCTTTCATAACTCTGCTTCTTCATCGATCTTCAATCAATTCCTGTGACTTCTTCTCTCTTAACAAACAAAATCAAGAATTTCTGACTAATTTGACAGCATACTTTGTGTCAGGAGGCAATTAACAAGTCCATCTAAACTAAAATTTGATGATGAAGAAGAAGTAATTTGTTTACAACCGTCAAAAATAGCAAATCTCTCTCTCAAAGATTTATGGAAGGATGGAGGGTTGCGTTAACGGTAATTGAAGGAAGGAAGAGTGAGGTGGAGGGAAAGCAGTCACTTGCATATAGCAGGAGACTCACGCGGCAATTTCAAATTTTAAATTGTTTTGGGGCTTTTTTTTTCCAAGAATATCTTGATTTGGGCTTAATATAATGACTAATTAAAATACATTGTTCATTAGTCACTTTAAGTTAGCTTGACCTCAGGAACCACTTCTATGCCCATGATGAAATCGAGTCTCAACAATTTGTGCAATGAAAATCTTGCGCCTTCGTTGCATACACAACCCAAGAAGTGTAAAAGAAAGCAGCAGGAAGAACTTTCAAACAAGATGTTAGAAGTAGAATGGGGTATGGATCTATGGAACGAAGCTCAAGTGCCAAGTCCCAGATGAAGCTAAGCAACAGGCAGTAGCAAACTGAGCATCATGGCACCAAAACCAATTACGTCAACCGTCACGAACTACTAATCAAATAGAACATGCAAGAACAATAGTACGATCTGATCAGAGTGATGGCCGAGCAAAGGTCATATGGTCGTTGCGACTCAAGATTTGAGAGTGGGGGGAGGCAAAAGTAGTAGTGGGAGAAACATCAGTACTGTAGTACTTGTTTAACTGAGACCGGAGAGAGAAAATTCTAACTAGATTCATTACTGTTGGTTGTTTAAAACTTCACGCCTCTGTTCTGGGAAAATAATTTACCGAGAGGAGGATCTGCAAGTTGTTTTCCGGTGAATGAGCCTCATCTTAAAAGTAATTTTTATTTTTTTTTTACAGTTTTTCCTAATTTTACTAAACCCCGGAGAATAAGGAAAACATTTTCCGTGAAAGGAATGGAGCCTAAAAACACGGATCTTTCTCTGGTGGATCAAAAGTAAATGTAGTTTTTCAGAGAAGTTATCAATTTTCATATTCCTTGGAATAAAACACAATAAGGAATGGCATGGCTATGAACAGCTTTAAATCATCTCCCATTCTATTCAAATAGCCATAAAAAATTGGTATCTATCATCTGTATGGAAAAGAAACCAAAAAATCAAACGGATTGCCAAGAACAGCATTTTGCGCAGTTAAGCTAATACTAAAGTAAGAAGCCCCTAAAGCACAAAAACTGAAGCGCCAAAAATGAAACAAGTTCTAACAGTCAATGTAAAGGAATTTAAACTAATCAAAGTTCAATATCTGTAAGTACAAGCAGCATTCTTCAGATGACTATTTGAAATTACTACTCTTTCAAGAACCAATTTAAATACCTTAAGTCATGCTCTGGGTCAATGATTTAGATCTTGTTTCAAAGAGTCACTTCTAGAAGACTATGCTTTGAGGTGCATTTGATCCATGGCAGAAACACCATTTAGTCAGCTTGCTCACAAGGGTCAATTCATGCTTCTGCACTCCTTTCCACAACCTTAAGTTGATTTTTGCCTCATTTACCATCCCCAACAATTCGCTAGCTCTATCTGCAAAGGGAGCACATAACTACCAATGAATTTCTTCTCAGACATAGAATATACATATGTCTTGCTCATCGCATTCAACAGATTCTTTCTTTTCAGAATCTTCAGAACCTGTAGCCTCGGTTTGATCGTGCGCTCTATGCTGAAAATAAAGATCCGCGGTGGCTAACAATAAATGAAATATCGTACATCCCTGAACCAAGTAGAACCTCCGAGATTTCTTTGATTTTCCTCTTAGACACCGCAAATACATTAGGCTGCCTCCTAAACACGGACACAATCTCATCATCTGAAACCCCTATACTCCGGAAGAGATCCAATTTGCCCAATTCTCAGCTGTCATGCTACTAACAGTGATCAAAGCGTAAACAAACATCTTGGATTCCCTACTAAGACCCATCTCATCTACCCTCTTCGCAGCTTGCTTGAGAGTTTCAGGTTTAAGCAATAAATTCACCGAATAATGAGCGAATACCATCTTCATCTGTGATGATCTGATTCCGCAGCTTTGCAAAAACTCTACGTTGGGCATCAAAGCTTTCTCCTTATGATATAGGATCCGCCAACATTTGTGGAGAACAGAAACACTTAAATTGGAACCAAAAACTTTATGCAAAACCAAAAGTGATTCCTTAAGCTGGTTATTCTTATCCGCACTACCGATTAAAATCCGTGGGTGAGCTGAAATGAATTCTGCAACATCAGTTGAAGAGAAACCAAAGTCTTGG
>CM028363.1:18534751-18660526 GCA_016624345.1 Platycodon grandiflorus
TCTTTTCCCGCCCCTACTAACCAATTGTACTCATTATGCCCCTATCCGAAATCAATTGCATAGTCCGGAGAGTTGGAATATCCAATTTTGTTGACCCTCTCACCTCAACCCAATCATTTGGAATCTCAAAATTGAAGTGTTTGGCAAACAAAGTGATAAGTCCTCCAATGTGAATTTCCCCGTTAAAGGTTGGGGAAACAATGTCACCAATCAATTCGAAGAGGAAATTGCAAAGGTTCATCCTCCAACGTTCCCAAACAAAACACCACAACAAAAGCAACTCTTTTCTATTCACCGTTCCTTATCTTCCCTAGCAAAGATGGTGCAAGCATATATCCTATGCATGAGGCGAAGGGTTGGGTGGATAATAGAGGAGGCTTTGGCGCTTCGGGATTTATAAGATGGAAGGCCGGTTATTTGGTTCCAAAAGGCATTCTCATTGTATTCTGTGGGCAAGTCGGGAAATGTTTCGGTTCGGAAAGATAGCCCCAGAATTTCACTAATTTCAGTCCCGGTTAAATGAAGCTCTCTTCCGCCAAGGCGAAAGTCAATATGGTACTGATTAAAAGTTCTTCTTGTTACCCTACAAGTTTCCTCCACAATTTTCATTTTTATTGTGCTTAGAAATTCCAAAGTGAGGATTTCATAGGTTTTCTCATGCTTTTGGAGGATTCCTTCGGATCTCAACCCCATATGAAGAGTTAAAACATCTCCATAGATTCCTAATGTTCTTAGAGCAGATCTATCAGGAAATTGGGTAGGCCTAATCCTTTTAGAACTTAAGGCAATGAAACGTGCCGTTTCTCTTGGGCTTCTAAAATTAATTCCTAAGGTATTGAGGGTTGGATTAAAGCTAGAGGAAGAGGCTTGCTCCTTCCGGGATCGTTTTGCTACCCGTTCTGCAGCCTTTTCTTTCCCCTTGGAAGACATTGTATTCAAAAACCCAAGAAAATTGAAAGACAAGAGAAGTGAGAGAACTTTTTACCCGAAGAGACTGATGAATTGAACTTGAAATCCCTGTTGCTTAGCCAAGAGATGTCCAAAAGCTTCCTCCTTGCACCAAATTTCGGAGTAATCCCTTCAAATTCTTGTAGTGGGTGGGATAATTTTGGGATTTTTGGATTGGGGTTTTAAGGGGGTTTTTGGTGGTGGAGAGGTGTTTGGTTGAGGGATTTTTGGAGGATTGAGGATGAATTGTGGTGTATGATGGTAGAGGATTGGGTATTTATGGTGATTGGGGCGGAGGTATAGAGAGAAGATTGAAGAAGATGAAGTGAATGAGGGAGGAGAGAGAGAGGCACGTCTTTATGACTGGAACGACGCATCTCCCCAGGCGATATGCACGGCCGTGTCAAGGAATGTGCACGGCCGCCTTTTGCCGAGTTGACTCATTCGACTCGATATGAACCGCACGGCCGTTCCATGTGATAGAGCACGGCCGTGCTAACCAACGTTCACCTTTTTTTTTTTTTTTTTTTTTTTTTTTTTTGGAATACCTACAAAACAAAGTTAGCACAACAGTGGTAATGATAATAAATGAAATGAGGTAAAGTAATCCATCGGTTTTACCATTCCGATGATGCTTGTTTTAGGTCCTTAGCTCGACCCCTTTTTGGAGTAATCAATATCTTCTGCGGTAGGCCTTTCTTCCATATTGATTTTTTTGATGAAATAAGTGACCTATAGTGTTTGCACTTATGAAGATTCGAAGTGACCTTCTTTGTTCCTTTTGGTTTTATTGTATCAATATTATCTTTAGAGATCAAAGGTTCAATATTTATGGGATCATTTCTTATTTCTTCCTTTGATAATGATCCTTCACCCATCTCATATTCTTCACTTGGGGTGTAGGTTTCAAAATAGGGATCTTCGAGATCTGATTTAGGCATACTGAATTCGACTTTTCTTTCCCCACATTTAGGGAAAAGGTGCCATTTTTCACATCTATGATCACTCCCGCAGTGGCAAGAAATGGCCTTCCTAGAATAACAGGAGTTTGATGATCTTCCTCCATATCTAAGATTACGAAGTCGACAGGGATGATCAAATTCCCTACACGACATGGCATATTTTCCATAATACCGACAGGGTATTGAACGGAACGGTCCGCCATTTGGAGAGTTATGGTTGTGGGTTTAAGTTCCCTATTCCAAGTTTCTCACTAACCGATAATGGCATTATACTTACGCCACTCCTAGGTCAAGGACGGCGTTATCAATGTTGATTCGCCAACACAACAAGGAATTGTAAATGCACTGGATCTTTTAATTTTGGAGGAATTTTACTTTGCAAGACAAGCTTATTTCCTCCGCCAACATAACATTTTCATATTCTCTTAGCCTTTCTTTTTCAAAGATTAATTTTTTAAAGGTTTAAGGGCTAAAGGCATATTTTCAAATTTTTCGAAATGTGGAATGTTGACATTAATGGCATCTAGGTTTTCAAGGAGTTCGTCATAATCCTTGTCTTCTTTCTTGGGGATTCCGCCCGAACTAGTCTCAATCATCGGTGGGATTGGACTAAAGTTAGTATTTCTAGGGTATTCATTTATCTTTTCTTGCTTATCCCTAGTTTTTACCATGTTTACATGCTCATTTGGCCTTTGAGGTTGGCCGGGAAGACTCCCTTGTGGCCTACTCGTTGGGATAGCCTGTTGAGCCTGTTGATTTTCTAGCATCTTATTATGCGCTGCTAAGTTATCAAACCTAGCATTTAGAAGTTTAAAGCTTTCCCTAAATTCATTATTGACCTTTTCTTGAGAATTCTTATTTTCTATCACGAAATCCATTAAAAGATCTAATTTTGATTTAGGGGGGAAGGTACTTGCATTGTTATTGAAATTCTTAGGCCCAAATCCTGAGGTTGTGTTGATGGTTGCGGGTTTAGAACGTTGCTATTCTTATAGGAGAAGTTGGGGTGATTCCTCCATTCAGGATTGTATGTATTAGAATACACCCCTCCTTTTTGTCCAAAAGAATTTACAAAGTTCACTTGATCATTAGAAGTAATGTCAAGTAACTCGCAATTTTCCGTACTATGTGAGTTAGACCCACATAGTTCACATAACACATTTATATTAGCCACGGGATTGACATTAAGATTTTCAAACTTTTTCAAAATCATGTCAACTTTAGAAGAGAGAAGAGTAACTGCATCAACATTGTATTTACCGGGCGTACCTTGTTGTTGCTCCCTCTCGTTTGACCATTGGTAATGGTTCAATGCAATATTCTCGATAAGGTCGTATGCCTCATCGACTCCCTTGTTCATCAATGCTCCTCCCGCAGGCGGCATCAATGGTCTCTCTTGTCTTGAATATGAGACCGTTGTAGAAGGTGTGAACAATCAACCACTTTTCGAGCCCGTGGTGGGGGCACATCCCGAGAAGCTCCTTGAATCGCTCCCATGCATCATACAAAGTCTCACTATTTGTTTGGCGAAATTAGTGATCTTTGTGCGGATTTGGGCTGTTTTGCTTGGTGGGAAAACGCCCAAGGAAAGCTTCTTGAATTTGGTCCCATGTCGTCAATGAATTTTGGGGGACCGAATTTAACCATTGCTTCGCCTTATCCTTGAGAGAGAAAGGAAAAAGGCGCATCCGTATTGCTTCCGGGTAACATTTCGAATACGTGTGGTATCACAAGATTCCAAGAATGTTTGGATGTGGAGATGGGGATCTTCAGCAAAGTGCCGCCATATTGGTTATTCATAACCATATGCAAGAGTTGCGGCTTTATCTCAAAGTGTGCCGCTCCGCATTCGGCACAACTATAGGTGATCTAGTTCCCGTACTTGGATTCACAAAGTCCCGTAGGGTCCTAGTTTGCGCTTGTGGCTCTTCTTCCGCCATACGTTTGCTTAGTGTCTCTTTGAATTTTCTTAGTCTTTGGTGAAGGCTTCTCGGTTCGGATCAAAGTTGTCAAAGAACGCCTCGAGCCCGTTTCATACACTATAAGAGAGAAGAACACTCAAAAAGAGATTAAACGCAACAAATTATCGGAAGTAAAGACAAAACAAAAATAAAGACAAAATAAAACAAAAAGAAATTTATGTAGTAAAGACAAAAACTAAAAGAGTAAACCGTTGTCCCCGCAACGGCGCCAAAACTTGTTCGTCGGTTGGTTTAACCTAACCGTCTTGTTTAATATCCGCAAGTGCACGGGCTATTGTAATATAGCGAGCAAGTACGAGTCGATCCCACGAGACAGGGTTTACTTTGGATTTTGCTTTTGTCTTTAGATTTAGAGAATAGATTGGGAGAGATTGAGATTGGTTTTAAAAATGGGAAGAAACATATGCAACAAATATTTTAACGAAACTTAATACGACAAAACATTCTCGATTGGAAATCATACACATAATTTGTTCATCAAATAGTCGTTGTCTTTGAAAATAAAGATTTTCATAAAAATCAAGGATGGTATGTTAGGCCTACACTACTTCGGGTTAAGACAATAGCGTTTGTATTCTTCACTAATTATGTCCTAACCGTTTGAGATTTCCGTTTATGGTACCCGCCCGTCACAAACGGGCATTCCGCTTATCTCTAGCTGACCATAATTAGTAAGAATCCATTAAGAACAAGAGTCAACATACTTTCCATTCAAGGAACATCCCTAGGCCGTTGAACTACTTTCGTGATCAATGGAACCTAGTTTCTTTATATGGTTCCGTCAATCGAGATTCACCGCTAGGTCCTTCTCTCAATTGACCGAATCATACAAGTTGGACGTCTCCAAAATGTAAGTCATTTAGAGATCGATATAAAGAAATTGTTTTAGATGAAGTTTAAAGGACAAGACTTTCAAATTTCAAGATGAACAATATATGTATTGAGTTCCAACCCCAAGAACAAGGGGGATTACTCACTAGCCATGTAAAATTTATAAACAATAATATAAAGGATAGAGTAAGAAAGACTTATTGTGAAAAATAGAAGATGAAATGGCTGGAATAATACTTCGCTTTTATTGCTTTCAAGTCGGTCTTCAAGAACGAGAGTGAACTTCGATCCTCAAAGACTTTTGGAATTCAATACAATGGGTGTTTGTGTATAATTTCTAGTGATTTCGATGAAAATCTTGCATACATTTCGTGTCCTAAACCGAGTATAGGAGTCCTATTTATAATGGGGAGGAATCTCTTCAAGAAGGTGCCTCCAAAGGGTGCCTTTAAATCTGCAGTGCAATTTGCACGGCCGAGTCAGTAAGTTGCACGGCCGTGCTCTTCGGCGCCAAATTTGAATTTTGATTTTTGACATCGTGCACGCCGCTCCACCATATGCCGCACGGCCGCTCCGAGGGACACGGCCACTCTTCCTTCAAGACACGGCCACTCTAAGCTTTGAGACCAAAAATTGCCCAAAAATGGCTTTGTGCACGGCCGCTCCCTTTGGCGCACGGCCGTGCTCACCGATTTTTGGTTTTGTGAGTTTGATTTGTTTGTTGCTCGCCATGCCTTTGCATCAAAATTTGTCTAGGCATTCTTTGATCATAAAAAGGCTCAAAACCTGTCTAAAATGTGTAAAACATACCAAGAGCGTAAAATCTAATAAATATGGAAAATGAACTAAAATGTATTTAAAATGAGATAAAAATGGCGCTTAAACGTGTAAAAGCATATAAAAAGTAGGGATAAATGACTATATAATAGTCACTTATCAAATATCCTCCTATCATCAAGGCAAATCACAATTGATTGATTTGCTTAAATCTCTCACAATTGATTGATTTGCTTAAATCTCTCAATTTAGTATATTTGTGAATATCTATTATTGTAAAGTATATCTTAGGATTTGTTATCAAGGTTTATTGTACTATAAATACCTCTTGTGATTAATGGAAAATTATCGTCACCGTCACATTGTAGAACCGGGCTCACTCTCCTTACCCATGCCCAACTTCCTCACTTACCGGCCCTATGCCTTCACCACCGCCACCTACCTCATCAATAGAATGCCTACACCTTCCCTTAATAATGCCTCTCCTTACCTTCGCCTCTTTAAAACCCCACCAAACTACAACAAACTACGTAGCTTTGTTGCCTCGCTACCCATGCCTTCGCCCTACGCTCCTCACAAACTTGCTCCTCGCTCCATTCCGTGCATATTTGTTGGTCGCTACTCTCCAACTCGTAGTGCCTATTACGTCTCGATCCGACCACAACCGTGTGTACACATCTCGTCATGTCAAGTTTGTAGAATCTGAATTCCCTTATCCCTCTCTTACAAAGACCCCTCTACACCCCTACAATTCACTCCATCCCAATGGTGTCCCATCTCCTTCCCAATCATAACACCCACGGCACCCACACCGGACCCTCCTATACAAACCACTCCTACCTCTTCCTCCATACAACAGCACCCCTACTACCATACCATCTCCTACCAACTCACCTCCTCAACCCGACCACACCTCTATGCCACAATATACCACTCCCACGATTCCCGATGTGACTACATCTCTTGTCACACCGAACCATCAACCACTACCTCACCCGTTGTTACCACCCCTTCACCGAGCACTACATCAACACCACCACCGCCAGGACCATAATCACTGCCTCTCCAACAACATTGTCAAACCTAATCCTAAATATGCTCATCTATCCTCACTTCCCTCTCCAACTTGTCCCAATCAACCACTAAACAAGCTCTTTCAATTCCTTACGGTGAGATGCCATGCTTGAGGAATATCAAGCTCTCACCCGTAACCAAACATGGTCCCTTGTACCCGGCTGATGCTCATAACATTGTTGGGTGCAAATGGGTCTTTAGGATCAAATACAATCCGATAACACCATTCACAAATACAAAGCTCGCCTTGTTGCAAAAGGGTTCCATCAACGCCCTGGGGTCGATTACTCTGAAACATTTAGCCCAGTTGTGAAACCCACAACCATTCGTCTCTTGCTCTCCATAGCTACGACCCAAAACTGGCCTATTCGGCAATTAGATATCAACAATGCCTTTCTCCAAGGCACGCTTTATGAAATTGACATGACCCAACCCCCGGTTTTGTTGATTCCGCTAATCCTAGCTTTATTTGCCGCCTTTCAAAGGCGATTTATGGCCTCAACAGGCACCCAGAGCTTGGTTCACTGAGCTCAAATCCTACCTCCTCTCTTATGGCTTCACCCCTTCTCTCTCTGACCCCTCACTCTTTATCCTTAAAAACCCAACCTCTACCCTTTACCTTCTAGTCTATGTTGATGACATCATAATCACTGGACCATCCCCCACCAATCTAAAATCCTTCATCACCAGCCTTGCTAGCCGCTTCTCTCTCAAAGACCTAGGTCCCCTCTCCTACTTCCTTGGTGTTGAGGTTACTCCCAACAGTCAAGGCCTTCTTCTTACCCAAACTAAATACATCCATGACATTCTCACCCGCCACAATATGATCAACTCCAAACCATCACCCACACCAATGGTAACCTACCCCACTCTCACTAACATACCAGCAGATGTTAACCCAGATGTGCTCACATCTCCAACCACATCAGCAGATGTTACCCCAGATGTTACCACATCTACCCACACACCTGCAGTCACACAGTTACCTAATCCCACTGATTACAGGGCCATTATAGGTAGTTTACGCTACTTCTCAATCACAGTGCTCGACATAGCCTTTTCTGTCAACAAACTTGCCCAATTCATGCAAAAGCCACAACTATCTCTTGGACCGCCCTCAAACGTCTTCTCCGCTATCTCCATGGTACCCTCCATCCGGGTCTCTAACTCTTCAAAACTACACCTCACACACTTCATGCCTATTGGATGCCGACCGGGCAGCGACAAGGATGACTATGTTTCCACAACTGATTTCTAGTCTATCTTGGCCGTAACCCAATTGCCTGGTCATCAAAGAAACAAAGGTCACTTGCTCGTTCTTCAACTGAGGCAGAATTTAAAGCCATTGCGGATGCCACAAGTGAACTACTATGGCTACGCAATCTCCTCATGGAACTTAGTCGGCTCCCACCACATCCCGATCCCGTCATATACTGCACAATCTTGGTGCAACCTCGTCCTGTGCAAACCCGATCTTTCATTCAAGGATGAAGCATCTTGCCTTATCCTATCACTTTGTTCGAGAACATGTTCGAAAGGCCCTTCGGGTACAACATATCTCCGGCAAGACCAACTAGCGGATGTTCTCACCAAACCCCTCTCGTTCACGGTTCACTTTGCTTCTCTCCAAGATCGGTCTTATCCAATGAACGTCCGTCTTGGGGGCATGTTAAGAATAAAGATAATAAAATTATCTCCTCTCAATCTCCTCCTATCATCAAGGCAAATCACAATTGATTGATTTGCTTAAATCTCTCACAATTGATTGATTTGCTTAAATCTCTCAATTTAGTATATTTGTGAATATCTCGTTATTGTAAAGTATATCTTAGGATTTGTTATCAAGGTTTATTGTACTATAAATACCTCTTGTGATTAATGGAAAATTATCAATTTGTATCATTCTCTACGGTTTATGGGTATTTTTATGTTTACTTGTTGGGAAATAGGAAAGCTCATTGCAAATCTATTTTTGAGAATGCTCCTATGCGGGTGGAGGATATATATTTACAAGTTTACGAGATATTTCAGATATGCTTTTGTGTATAAACTGAAGTTGCAAGTTAATATGATGGGAAGTTTGGGTTGGCAGAGTTAAGACTCCTGTTATGGCTACTAGGCGAGTGTGGGTCGATGGCTAAAATGGGAGCCCCGACTAGCTTCGATTTCAAACTTAACACCGATGGATCTGCTCATAACGGGGTTAGTACGGGTGGTGGAATAATTCGGGATGGTAATGATAACTTCATTAAAGTGTTTTCAAATTATTATGGTCCAGGAACAAATATGCGGGGATTATGGCTCTTCGGGACGGTTTGGTTCTTTGTCGGTCTTACCTCTTCATTTAGTTGTGGTTGAGACAGATTCTAGTGTGGCGGTTCGTGTCATTAAACAGATGGCGGATATCCATGGATGTATGAATATGAGTTGAGGCTATGCAAAAGTTTAATGCAGGGATATGATATTGTTCACGTGTTCGGGAGAAAAATTGGGTAGCGGATAGACTGGCTGATTAGGCTCATGGAGATTAGGGTTATGTTATTTATGATGGTCTAGATCGGCTTACTCGGCTCTTCAGCTTTTCGTCATGATGCCTTTGGTTTTTATAATTATAGGCCTCATTGAATTTTTGTAGTGGTTTTCTACATGTCGGATGTATTTTTAGAGGGCTCCTTTGTCCCCCGGTTTGGGTAAGGTGGTTGTCCCCTCCTTGTATTTGTTTTTTCATCTTAATAAAATTTTGTGTGTCATCCTGTTTTCTTAAAAACACAAAAAAAAAAAAACAAAAAAATCTTGCTATGAAACGGGTACTAATGGCCTATTCTTGTTGTTAACCATGAGGTGGGTAATGAACCGACATTTATCAATTACGTGCATAGTGCGTATGTAAACCGAGGTTTATAGACTTACAACTAGTTACGTAGTAGCTGGATGAGTAGTAGTAGTAGGCATTTGTGGCCAGCCCTTGAGATAGATTACGATATGGGTAATTGAATGGACATTGTATTGTTACGAGCACAATATGTGTCATGAGTTATTCGCGAGTAGCGCGATATCCTCGAGCCTCAGAGGTAGTAAGTACAAATTGACTTGCTCTTGTGACTATGTATGTGTTCGTATTTATGGACACAATATGAATATCTTGATGTGTAGTAGGTATGATTAACTCCGCTCGTGTGATTGGTTGTGTGTTCGGTACTTACGAGCATAATATGGTTTTATATGATTCAACACAAACACATTACGAGTATGTTCTTCATAGCAAGTAAATAACTACTTATGGATTCCCTTTAGCCCGCTTGGCCTATGTGGTTTTGTCCGGTCTACCACTGTTATAGCAATACACAAAACACAATAACACACGTGGTTTTCTCTATGGGACTTCTAGGTTGTAGGAACTCGATCCATGGAAGGTTGGTCAATACTAGACACGAATTCCGGTCTAGCATGATTTTGATCTTGGTCGTCCTTTGTTATAACAATGCGCTTAACATAAAGTGACTTTTCTTCGTAGGACTTCCAGGTTGTCAAGACTGGACCCATGTAAGGTTGGTCGGTACTAGATACAATTAATAGTCTAGCATATGCATTGGTTGATACTGGATACGTTTATCGGTCCAGCATGTGTAATGCAGTAACATTAATATAACGTGTCGGCATCAACGTAAAATGAAAGTCATGGTAGTGATCGGGAATGAACCTCAACCTGTATCCTTTCACAATATCGTACTTATGTTATTATGTTACGAGTTGGTCGCGGTCTCAAGCGGTATAGGGCAGTTGGCGGAGTTGAGCCCTCGTGTTGTGTACTTTTACTTTTGTTATTGTCATGAGTGTGAGTTACAAGTATATCAGTTGCTCTATCATACCCTGTTTTGATATTATGCATAATAGCATACCATATAGTTGCATTTAGTAACTATAGACACCCAGATTTCGTACACCTATATTATACAAACTGTCCAATATTAATTTATTTACAAAATGGACTAACACATGTTTTCATGATAATTTCAGGAAACAAAATATCCAATGGACTAATGACGTCTAAAAAGGACTTAACGACTCCAGTTAGGTCAACAAAGGAGCAAAACAATGAAGAAACAAAGTTCGAGGGACCAAAGTGCAGAAAGAAGCCAAAATTTCCCAGAAAACATCCTCTAGTGCGCGGCTGCCGAGCCTGGTGCACCGCGCACAAAGCTTGCATTTTCAAAATATCAGGCTCTCACTGTCTCTGTTCAAGTCGGCCGACGATGTGGACTTTTGGGGCACTCCTCTAGCAGCTTGGTGGTCAAGCTTGTAGGAACCTTCCTACAAAACTTGGGAAGAGTAAAATCAAAATATCTCTCCCTCTCTCATTTATTTACCCATTTTCAACTCAAAGAGAACTCTCAAACTCACTCTCTCGATTTTCTCCAAGTTGAACACACACACACACACACATTCTCTTGTTCCCTGAAAAATATATACACAACTCAAAAACACACATTCAATACAAAAACGTAAGTCTTCCTTTCCTCGTATCGGTAGCAATAGAAGCACAACGATCATGCTACGAACTAGCTTGATCAAAACACGAATCAACGGCCTAGAAGTTGGCCCGAATTCTATAAAACGACGAAGGTAACATTCTTCGGTTCGTTAATTTTATCCTTCGTTTTGATATGTAAATAGCTAGAATAATTTGTAAATGTGTATATAAATTAGTTTCGATGTGTTTGATACATAAATGCATGTGTTTTATCCATTAAATTCAAGTTTCGAAACTTCTTTCTTCGTTTTTATATGTTAACGGTGTGTTAATTTGATTTTTTGATTGATTGGCAACTTCGATTTGAAGTTAAACTTGTGTAGTATTGTTAATCATGCTTTAATACATGTTAATACGTGATTTTATGTGAGAAAACGAGTTTAAAAACTTGAAATTTCAACCGAAAAATCAATTTTTAAGTTGTTGTAAAAATAAAAAATGTGCATTGTTTGGGGTCCGAGGCCTTGTGTGGTGTGCTGCACCCCAAACCATGCAATCTCCTTGTGCGTTGCGCACAATTGGTGATTTTCATTTTGGGTCTTCGTCATATTGGGCTATGAACTGTTGATGGCCCAACTCATTTTATTTATTTTATTTACTTTATTGGGTATATATATATAAATGTGTAAAAATATATAAAATAAATAGTTTTGTATAAAATTTCTCTTTTTGTTATATTCATTAAATAAATATGTATTATATGTATTTATTTATTTTGTAATAAATAAAAGGTGTATACATTTTATAGCGTAAACGGAGATATAAATTTCCGTGATCCGTTTTTCGTTCCAGTCGTGTAATATAATAAACTTGTAATATTAATTTTCGAGCATGCAATCATAGAGACCGAAAGGGCGAGCTGGGTGCCTAACACCTTCCTAACTAGTAACTTAGCCCCCGAACCCATAATCTAGTTTTTCTCTTGTTTTTTATATAAACAAGGGTGATTACTCTGCTTTTAATATAAATGTGTTACACATTTATTACATTTATTTGGAAGTCCAGAATGAGGCCCAGGATCGGATCGGGGTGCTCATAGTGACGACTCTGTTGGGAACAATTGTTTTTCTTAAAAAGAAAAAAAAATGTGGGCCAGACTCATATTTTTACTTTACAAGCTCTTTTAATTTATTCTTCTAACATGTTTATATGTTACGGGTTTGTTACATTTTTGTGACATATTTAAATATTACATGTTTTATTTTATTACGTTTTACTTTTATAACATGTTTAAGTGTTGCATGTTTCTTTTATTTTGTTTTGTTACATGTTTATATGTTAGGTGTATTTTATTTGTGACATGTATAAATTGTACGTGTTTTATCATGTTACATAATTTATGTGTTACGTGTATAAATTGAAAAAAAGTTTCAATAATCTTTACAGTTTTCATTCTCTTTTAATCTCGGTAATCTTTACCGCTTTAAATTCTTTCATTTATTGGTTTGTACTTTTCTCGGGCGTCAAACCTTCGAGTTGTGGTTGTGTTTCCTTTCTGTAATTTTCAACACTAACAAACATCAACCCACATCACATGAATCGATTAAAATTGACATTAATTCTTTTAATTGTATATACTTGTTTCACTTTTTCATTTCATATAAAATGTAAAAAAAAAAAAAGATTCTTAGCAACGGTGCACACACGCGTACTCATATAGTTATTCTGAATTGTTGCCAAGCTACTAACCCTGGTATAGCCACGTTGGAATGAAACTGGGTAGGTCATGAGCCCAGCATTCTTCCAGCCGACACTATCCTTTTCGCGCAATTGCGATCGTCCCAGAAGTAAGTCATCCTAGTCTGCATAGCTACGCGTAATTCATGTAGATTTTAAGGACACTTCAAGACCTGTTGGTTTTTATTGTCACCAACATGCTTTGTCAATCTTGTGCATAAAGACAAAAGAAATCAAATCAAAGAGTCGTTGTCGCGACCGACCCAAGATCCGATGTGAATCCCGTTCGGTCCGCGAGACAACGGGAAACACGAAAGTAGCATCTCAAAAATTCCTTCTTAAAAGAATGCAAAGTCATGAGAAAACTCGTAATGCACGTGCAAGTTTTCTTAAAACAAAAATCTTTTGAACAATACTAAACCTCGACGGCGAAACAGTAGGAGAAAACAACACGTTAGCTAGCAACAACAAACTCGAGCTAACGGCTCGATACATGTATAAACCATGTCGAGTGCGCGGAATTAAAGTTAACAAATATATATACAACAGCACGGCAACCATGCCGGCACAACAAAAGAATATAACAATAACAGTCGAGACTACTACCCAACAAATACATTGTTTAGATAACAAGTACACCCTCGGCCTCACCAAAAGAAAATACTAGGCACAAGGTGCACTACCCAAAAGATGACGTCCAATCGGAACTGAACTCGAACACTAGGGATTCCTCGCCAGCGCTTGATCTAAGGAAAACAAATAAACACGAAACGGGGTGAGTCGAAACTCAATAAGCTACTAATGCAACAATATGGCATGCTAGATGCAAGACAATAAATATAACAAGTATTCATGTCATCACGATATCATTTCAATACCAAACGGAAGTAACAAGTATTGCACATAACCAAACAACCCCATACTACACGAGAGGCTCGACGATCGCCAACCGTCCCATACCGGTTGGAAACCATGACCAACATTCGTTCATATAGGAAGCACATAAGAGCTATAAGTAAACACATTAAAAGGGATACGGCGTCGAGGTACACCTCCGACCAAACCAATACTTCCAACCAACCAACCAATAATATACCAAATGTAGAGCCGTTGTTGACGTGCTCGAACAAGAAAACCGATAACATAACACATTGTGAACCATCTTTTGTATTCACGTCGACGGGTGATCTCGGTCCCTACAACCCAAGAATCAACCACGGATATAGCTTACCATGGTTGCGTTTATTCCGTACAACAAATGGCGCTATACCCCTACCGTGGCCAACGGTAGGACGAGGCCCGATGTGTTAGCCTTCGACTATTACGTAGCCCCGGCTCTCGCATTAATCGCGTCAATACACCGCCAACAAATATGCCATGGACTTAACTAAATGCACAAGTAGATGTTTACTCGACATTTAAAATAAAAGGTCATACTCCAAAGTAGGGAGTATACCACAACAGTAACATTTGACAATGATATGAATGTCACAAGTGAGTTATAATAATCTCACACCACAAATAACCAACTTACAATAATTACGACAATTTACGTAACATCAAACACACAATCGGTGTAACCAAATTTTCTAACGAATCGAATCATCCAAGAATTCCCAAATCACACACATGGTCTCATAGATTATGAAATCCTAACGAACTCCGTTAGAGTCATTTTGGTTTCTAATGAGTTCGAGTTTACGCGAATTAATTATACCGTAAACTTAACAATTACTAATCATATTTCACATTTCTAACATGTAAACATGAGTCTCCAAGCACAACCAAAAGTCAACCACGAATTTGAAAAGTCAACATAGTCAAACATACTCAAAATTGATGATTTCTAACATATATCATCAAATAACAAGTCTAACATGAATAACAATTCATAATTGAGGAAGAACAAGGGATAGTAGCTTACAACTTTGAGATTTAAACCAAGATTTCCCACATGCAACCCAGGTATAATGTTCTCCTAGGCAAGAGCTTCGCGATGGCGAAGTCGGATCGTCAATCCGGTACCAAATGGCAAAGTAGTGCCACTTTCTCTCTCAAGAACACTCTTTGCTCTCTCTCTAGAACTCAAGGTTGAAGAAGATGAAATGGTGTGTATCAAGAGACCCCTAAGGTCCCTTCAGGTCTAAGGATACCTGGTTTAAGTGGTCAAAGGTCGTGATCAATCCTAGCCCTTGGATTAGAGTCAACAAGTCAAAGTCAAAAAAAAAAATCTGTCGGGCGCGCTAGGCGCGGCTCCTGGCTGAACTTTTGGTCTGATTTGTGCAATCTTCAGCGAACAGGCGCGCTAGGGCGCGGCCATTGTGCGCTAGGGCGCGCTGAGCTTTCTTAAAGGTGTTCAAAATGATGTCTAAGTGTTCTCACATGATTCTAAGGTGATCCCAAACCCAAACCAAGTCCAAACAACAACCGAAACACAATCTAAACCACATAAAATGAAGCTACGAATGCACACCAAATCGAATGTGAACAACTACGAAACTTCTAACACACATTAATATACTCGAAAAGTGTACAATAAACTCAAATGCAAACATTTTTGAATGAAATTTGCACATGAAATGACGATGTCAATATAAAAGACGTAACATAGAATGAATGCAAATGATGCAAATGGCGGGCGTTACGATCGTTGACCGACAAAAGAGTCTGTTTGATCACAGCAAAAAGGAGAAATAAACACCAAAGAAATACAAAACAAAAAAAAAAGAGTCATACTCTCCCAAAAAAAGAATCAAAGTGATCAAAAAGGTTGACAAACAAGCAACATCCTTGTGCACAGGATTGACAAAAGAGTTGATGACATATGCCTAGAATATTAGAATGGTGGTGAAGAGAATATAGTCCCTTCACTTGAGATTTGTCCAATCTTGGGAAGTCGAAATACAGGTGGAATACGAAGGTCCTATATTTTGGCGAGAGAATCCACGGTTCCAGGAATGGATCACAAGTCAAAACAAAGCGTTGTTGTTTGTCCAACCATTTTAGGGTGGGTCGTATCTTGAAAAAAAAAATGAATTGTGATGTACCAAGAAACACTTCCAGAACCTAACTCTTACCAATACCCCAACCTTTCAGAAATCTAGCCTTGAATTGGAGGAGGACTAGCACTGAGAGATTGACAAGGGTATCAAGTTTGAATTCAGAGTCAAGTATAGAAAGTATGTGTTTGATTCAAATGGCTGACCAGGAAGAGAATACTTCTGCGGGACATGACACAGGGGATCCAGGATATACTCCAACCCCACAATGCAACAATGGATGGACCAAAGCATGGAAGCCATGATCACTAGGTTTTCAGCCCTTATTCAAGATCAAGGGGCTAACTATAGGACTTTATCTGTCTCCACATGACCTGTCAACCCATCACCCTCAAGTGTGAATCCCAAATCACCCAATCCAAACACTCATTCACCTTACCCAACCACATACTCTCCATATCCACATACATATTCCCTATACCCGAACACATATCCACCTTACCCAAATGCCTATCCACCTTACCTAAATGCCTAATGTTAGGAATATGCACGTAAATCACCGATATATATGTATGCATATTCCAACACAGTGATTTGCTTGTTCCCATTACAACGCATGTTTCACAAGTGGCTAAAAGGGCGCACCGGTTAGTGTGGCAACTTGTTGAAACAATGCATAGGTCACTAGACTAGGAAGTCTTTGTACATATCCGAGTCTTTGTCCTACCGAATGATGACAAACCTTCATATGAATTAAGCTCTTCAAATTGCCGGTGACGTGACCATCGGCAGATGTCTCACTAGACATTTCCCTTTAGCTATGACGCCTAATAGCCATCTCTACATCGCAGGTTCTACATCGGGCAACCCCGTATTCGCCAAAGCACTTCATCGAACAACTGCAGAAGCTATTTATTCAAGAGGAACATCGTGACCATCGGTTTCTACATCGCAGTTCTATAATGGCGGATCTTAGAATCGGCCAAATCCCTCATCGAACAAGCGAGAAACCGTAAGATCACGAGATACATCGGTCGTTACTCAACGCACTTCAAGCCAAAATAGATCCGTTACAAGATCTGTCGACAAATCCAAGATACGCATCGATGTCTGCGCCTTCACGTTTATCCAATAGACATTTCCTCTTGAACGTGTTCGCGGTCTTCAAAGCTTCATTTCCGAAAAGGCCAAGCACGGACGCCGCACTCCGGTCAAAGCAATGATACGTCCAAATCGGTCGACGCATCCAGGCTAAGCTCGACACGTCCAACTCTGTCCACTGTGTCACGGACCATCTTCAAGACTCAAACCTAAGCGAAGGTCTTTGCCCAACAAATCCAAAAATGTACTCGCTACATTATGAGATTCGAGATCACCAACGGGCTTAAACCTATTCAATACACCAACGGTCATCTCTTCTTCTCCGGCTATATAAGAAGACTCTCATCCTCATTTCCATAGAGCACAAGGAAAACAAGCAAGTAGTGTATGCTTATGCTTGAAAAAGGTTGTGGTATTGATCTTCATTTCTTCAATCCGAACCACTCCTTTAGAGTGAGAAATCACAAGTGTAAGAACAAACACTTTGTGAAAGAGAGAAAAGAAAATCCAAAGCCGAGAAGCTCGCTTGATCAACAACCTTGTTGTTGATTTGAGTTCTTCTTCCTTCGAAGAACTCGGTCTCTTCATGGCCTCAACTTCATCATCCAAGAAAGAGACCAAGTATCTTACGATCGTTGAAGCCGCATCAAGCTTGAAGATGTCCGATGAAGAGCCGTAACTTAAATGTCCAGATTGCATTCATATCGGCACTTATACTACATTATAAGTGTGCCGATTGTGCAATAAGTTGTCATCATTGTTGGTCGAGTGCTTAGCACTCAGTTGTTCAAATACTTGCTATTTGAACAACTCCTAATATTCTCTTCTCACATCACTCTAACACTAGCACTTTCCTTCCCTGACCTCCAAGGTTGTTAGGAACTGCTAGGATTAGAGTTCTTATATGAGTCTTCGGGTATACCTTTTCACTTTCCTTCTTCCCCCTTTCCTAGGGAGATTGCTAGGATAGAGAGTCTAGGTTGATGTACTAAGCATGTTTGCCTTTGAGCAAACCTCTCTGAATTTTAATATAATATATATGTTTGTTACATTCAGCCTTGATTTCTCTTTCTTGTATAATTTGTCTTATCATGTGCAATCTGTTTAAGGAAAGTAAATGATGCATCTAATACAGATTTTAGTCAACTGTTAAGCTCTCTTTCATATCAAATCTTTACAGTTACTTTAATCTAAATTGTTAAACTTATGCTGTTTATTCTTCCGCTGCTCAAACTCATTTTCATCAGCTAAGTTTAACAAAAGTCTTCCGTCTGCACATTCTACGTCTGCGATCAAGGACGTCCGATGTCTCTATCTTCGGCTAAGCGCCGAATAAGGAAGATGACCTATCGTATTAATCATTTCATCTACTCTTTAACTTAAATGTTAAAATTGGATGAAATTTTTAATACATCAAGTATAGGCTATTCACCCCCTCTAGCCTATACACCGAGCAACCCTCGGACCCAACAATTGGTATCGAGCGGTACTCAAACTTTATTTCGGCTTAACAACCCGAGAGTTTAGATCCCGCTGCTCGATTAGATGCATAGTCAAAAGGAGTCTTTTCCAAAATCTTTTATTCACAAAAACCTTTTGACCGAGAAACCTGGAAGCCTTTTGAAAACCTTTTCAAATCAAAATAAATTTTGTTTTCAAAAACGTGTGAGAAAGAGTATTGTGATGACTATGTGATCACTATAAGAAAATCTATCATATATCAGAATTACATTGATATCATGAAGAGAAGTACTATAGTGGAGATTGACTTGCTAAGGATTATGCATGCCCCATAAATTTTTTTAAACCTTAGTATATCCTATAGCAAATGGGTTAAACTCATATATGATGGATGAATTACTTAGATTCACTTCTAAAAATTTGCTCTCTTGACATAAGGCTAACGATTGCTTCAATCCAACACCTTCTCAAGAAAACTTTTTATAAAAGCTTAGAGCAATTAGAATAAGAAGAGTTTCAAAGGAAATTCAAAGGAAATCAAAGTTATGTCATCTCCAAAATCACCGAAATAATAAGTTCTTGGCCTAAGGACATCAATGATGAATTTGTCTTCCTTCAATGAAAAGCCTCACCGGGTAAGAATACACTCAAAGAACCTATGCTCAAATTAGAACTGGTGCTTCAACAACTATGAGAGACACGTTCAAAGAGTTTAATGAGGAAGTAACCCCACTCCTAATCTCTTAACACTTTGGGTTACACTTATAAGTTTGTATTTTGAATGATTATTCATTTGTCATGCTTATTAAGTCTCATTTGTATTATTGGATTTCTAGAGCTATTTTTAGCTCATAAATGTTGCTAATTTTCTCTATGAGTACTTTGGGCAGAACTCATATGACGAAAAGGTCAATCATGCAACATCACTCTCCATCGGCAGATAGTAACATGGCCGCGATTCATGAAGGATGCGATCGCTCATGAGAATTCACTCATGTCCTTCACTCACTCAAGGTCAAAATCCTCACCGCTGGACTTTATAACTACTATGCAAAAATCTCGATAAGTCCAAAGGAGTTGATAAAGACCTCTCATGCATACACAAAACAGGTTAGCTATTTGCTTTCTAATGACTGTGCTCATGTCTCCTGAATTGATATGCTCATACATATTATCAGACAATAATGCATAATAACCTGTCATACTGCACTTTTATTGATATATATGTATTGATTGTATGACTTGTTTTATGCAAATGGTTTTTCAAAAACTAATCAGCATTTTTCTTATCAGCTGATTTCAAATGTTTTTCTAAAACCCTGCAGTTGGCTGAATTTCCATATCGCCAACCAACACTTCATAAGCTCGCTTTATGTGCTGACTTATAGGAGTAAAAACCCTTTAATGACCTACTCTCTCAAGTCTATTAAAGGTGGAGGCACACTTTTCGAAGTTTGACTGCTTCGATTAAAGTTAAGACTATTTTCAAAATCTTGGAAAACGACAAGACAGTCAACATCAATCCTTTCCAAGAATCTTGAGAATATCTAGACTTCACAGCCTATCCCTGCCAAGGCGTGATCAGAAGGACAACTCAACAGTAAAGCTCCATTATTGAGTATCCTTCAGTCTAACCTCCGTGAGTATAAGTAGAGCTCCTTCTTCATCCAATCTCTACTATAACTCACAAACTGCCTATAGATTACACTAGACACAAATCAATGATTCAAAATCTAACAAATGTTACTAAATCCAAGTCCTAAGATTGGATCAAGTCAATTCCTCAACAACGGGTATGATTCCTTCATATTCATTCAGAGTTGTTTCGATTTTATTTCTGTTACTTCACAAGAGCTGATCTAAATTTCTCTCAAAAATATATTTTCAATATCATTCATAAGCTGTGAAAATCATTTTCTAAAATCCTTTCTTATTCACAGTTTCCAAACATGAGAGAAATTGCATCAAGTCTTGTGTACCAGAAATCATTAATTATGGTTCCACAATCTTGTTGAGAAAACAATTGATAAAGAGATCTTCTTTTGTCTCGTCCGATAATCATAGAAGTTTGCTGTCAAGCATGATTTATATGCTGCAAACCATGGTTGTCAGAACACTTAAGAACATTCTTAGTCAATTAGTTTAAAAGGTAAGATAGAAAGCCATCAATTAATGCCGAAGAGTGATTTCATTCTCTCTTCTAACTTTTAGCTATCAATCTCATTGATACTCTAAAATGTCTACGATGAATCACTGGGAAAATCAATTAGCACATACTCATTCCACTTTTGGAAGTCTGCTTGCATACGTGAACTTCACAGAAAAGATTCCAGAAAAGAAATGTCAAATGTTTGGAAAACATTTGATATATTGCCATGTGCAACAAGTCTTCTGGTTATATGTAGGTATGCCGACCATCACCTCAAAGATGGCCGATGCAGATAATTCAGTTGAATTAAGTAGCTAATATGGAATTGATGAAGATGACGAACGCTAACAACGACCATAAGTCCCTGTGAATATCAAAGGGGATTCATGGGCCAAGCAAGACATCTTTGACGGCCATCACCCTTCGGTGCTCTCATAATGACCCGAAGAAGTGAATATGTTCGCCTCCCCGAGAGTTGGAGGAAATCAAAAGAACACGGCCATCTTATCATCCAACTCCTTCTAAATCCTTGACCGATGACTCCTCATCTAATGTCTAGGATTAGGACTTCTAGGACACAAACTTGTAACATGTATTTCTTTCGTAAATTGAATCATTATGTATCTTTCTCATGTAATCAGTCACTCAAAATTCCAGCTTGTATTGTTCTTGTAATCACCGATCCTTGCAACATACGTGTAAAACTACTTGGATTATTGAATACAAGTTCTGCAACTTTTCCTCATGCTTATCTACTTGTCTGCATTCCTTTGATAGCATGAACTAATGTGTCTTAAGTGTGTTGATCAAACTTATTATTCTTTATGATCTCCATTCTCTTCTGGTGATTAAAAGAATTGTCCTTAATGAAAATGGTCACACTGCCGAGACACAAACTCTGCTGACATCCCATCAGCAAACCATTCTTGAACAAACTGCTATATCGAGTTATGGTTTCTTACTACTGCTTAACTCTCATCCTTAGACTCCCTGATAATTGCCTTTCGAATTCCATTAATTCAACAAATTCCGATACCTATAGTCTCTCAACAATAGGCGCTAGTTTCATGATTTTCATGTCAACCTATCAAGGAATCTGCTATTACTCAATCTCTATCTTTCATGCTCAAACGATCAAGATTATTAGTAAATCTACTTTGAACCAAGCTGTTTCTGAATCAAAATAAAATCAAAGGCTTTTGAATTTTCAAAAGGATTTGTAAAATCCCGTTGTTAAAATTTCCAAACATCAAAAGCTTACATCTTTCAAGATAGTACAACAACACTTTGTGTTCATAGTTATAACAACTACTAAATCTTGTGTACCTATGAGATTGTAGTTATAAAGGCTTGATTAGTTGTTCCCATTATAATGGCTCAACAACTAATTGGTATACGATTGAATTCAAAACACTCGTTAGATCTTATCATGTGGTTCTTAGTCTAAAAGGATGTTGTTAAAAATCTCTAGTAACTCGACCTATCCTCAAGATAGTTAGACATTCAAGAATTCTTAGGAAGACTAATGTTTTCAAATATTAAGTCCTTCCTCAGGAGTGAACAGCCGATATGACCCCTGCTGTATATAGGCTACGTCTCACTCTCTTCAGAACAAGTCTGGTCTGCAGATCTCTTCCCTTGCCATAGAATGCCTAGATCTGTTGGACAGAAAGAAGAACGGACATCACTTCAGGTACACATTTAATATCTCACTTACTTGATCTATTTAATATTCTTACTAAGCCTTATTAATCTTAAATAGATTGATGTCCATTATAAATAGAGTCTATTAATTGGTATCAGCTGTTCTTACCTTAGCTAATATTAAACACACTGCCAATAATGGATACATCAATTGGTATCAGCAGTTTCTACTTTAGCAAATACCAATTACACCCTGCTGATAGTATTCACATTCCTTAAAAGCCTATCAAAACCCTCAAAATATCTTTGGGAAATAACCTCTAACAGACACACTTCTCTAAAAACTCCTACATATGTGTCATGTACAACTGTGTCATATGGCTTGGACAAGTTATTTTGTCCCCAACACGTCCTTAAACAAACCAAAGCTGTTCTATTTTAGATTAATTTACTCAAACAATTCGTTTGAAGTAAAATAACAGCTCATATTATCTCTAAAAGAGCCTATGTCATTGTCTTAAAAACTCAGCTGTTGTACCCATTGATACCACAATAAAGGCAATCAAATTAATCTGATTATATATTAATTTTAAACTTCTTGTTTGAAAATAATATGAATATACATATCTTCTAAACTGCCTATGTATTAGCCATAATTACACTAAGCATGATGACATAATCCCAAATCAGAACATCATTACTATGTCATTAAATGCACTCACTTCTTTAAGCCCCCAAAACGTCCTTTCCCATTCCTCTAATCAAGAAACCTTTTCATCTTCTCAAAAATTCAAAAAGGTGTATAAAATTGATATCAGTCTCCAACACCTGACTTCTGAGTACCTCAAAATTTCTCCACCATTACAGTCATCTGCATCATGTGTTCACCAAATCTGCCTAGTCCTCCTCATCGACCCATTTCCCACACTGAATGGCGTCAACGGATGATGATCCTTCTCGCCACTCCTCCACAAGTGCTTCAACGACCTCGTCGAATCACTCGTCGTGTAAGGAATCGTCTTCGAGACCCCAGAAACGATGTATCCAATTTCATCCCTTGGATTCCCACAAGAGACATTACCGCTACTACTGCACCTGCTCCCATCGCCTCAAATGCTCACCTCGAGCAACCCTCATCTCAAGAGGAGCTTCACCAAACAAACGCCCATTCTCGTCAAATCCGGTCAATGTTCCTCCGATTAGAATCGCAGACCTTCATCCTCTAACTCTACTTCATTAGGATGACTAGCTAGGTCTCTGTTATCAAACTAATTTTCTTTTGCTATATTATGATAAATATGTAATGTGTTTAGTTTTGTGTACGTCTGTTTATCTACATTTGCCCGATCTTATATGTCATCTTTAGATGTATACCTCATGCATCCAACAAAAGTCGCATAAGGCTCAACTATACTTTCTGTTTTAACTAGATATACCTTAAGGAGGAGACTATTTTGAATGCTTTACTACTTAACACTTATCCTTTTTGTCCCTCCTATTACAAAATAAAACTTGTCTCACTACATTCTTGTAAGATCTCCTTACAAGCAATGGAACACAATTCCTCACCTCGATATCCTATTATTTTTGCGTATGTCTTATACATGAAAATTGTGCACACTAGGAGGAAAGAAGTACTCAATACCCTTTATTCAAACTTGTGGCCATTAAGGAGGAGAGATTGTGAAGTAGTAATGGCCCCAAGTAATTGTGAACCCAAGTAATTGTAAAGTAGCAATGGCCCCAAAATAAGCTAAGAAGATTGACATTATTCAATCACACTAGAGATTGTGAAGTAGTAATGTGTGATGTGGTATTGACCCCAACTAGTAAGGAGGAGACAACTATTAAGGAGGAGAGATTATATTAAGGAGGATAGATTATAGTAAGGAGGAGAGAGTGTGACTACCCATACGAAATACTATATGACTATTATAGTACGGCGACTATTATAAAACTCTACCTATCCTTCACAAACTTTTAAAATCATCGATGAAGATGCTTAATCAATTCGATTAAGAGCAACATAACAAGTATACTTATACTTTCTACTTCTTGCTTAAGCAACATTTTTCAAATCATCCAATGCAAGAATCACACTCTTAAGGCAATATTATCATTTGCCTAACAACCATTTCAGTTATTGCTTCGTATTTGTTCTTTCATTTATTGAGTCTGTAAATACTTAGCAATAGGTGACTATACATACGCTATCGCTATCGCTTGTAAGTTCAACCTAGGGCATGCCTTGATATAAAATGAATATTCAGTAGTGGCATGTTATTACTAAGGATTGAACAACTGCTTTAAAGAGCTATATGTATAAGTCAATTGTAGTAATGGTCCCAAGCAAATAGGAGGAGATTGTTAGGAATATGCTCGTAAATCACTGATATATATGTATGCATATTCCAACACAGTGATTTGCTTGTTCCCATTACAACGCATGTTTCACAAGTGGCTAAAAGGGCTGCGTACCGGTTAGTGTGGCAACTTGTTGAAACAATGCATAGGTCACTAGACTAGGAAGTCTTTGTACATATCCGAGTCTTTGTCCTACCAGAATGATGACAAACCTTCATATGAATTAAGCTCTTCAAATTGCCAGCTGACGTGACCATCGGCAGATGTCTCACTAGCAGACATTTCCCTTTAGCTATGACTGCCTAATAGCCATCTCTACATCAGCTTCTACATCGGCAGAACCTCGTATTCGCCAAAGCACTTCATCGAACAAGAGAAGCTATCTATTCAAGAGGAACATCGTGACCATCAGCGGTTTCTACATCAGCAGTTCTATAATGGCAGATCTCAGAATCGGCCAAATCCCTCATCAGAACAACTGCCGAGAAACTGTAAGATCACGAGATACATCGGTCGTTACTCAACGCACTTCAAGCCAAAATAGATCCGTTACAAGATCTGTCTGACAAATCCAAGATACGCATCGATGTCTGCGCCTTCACGTTTATCCAATAGACATTTCCTCTTCAGAACAGTGTTCGCGGTCTTCAAAGCTTCATTTCCAGAAAAGGCCAAGCACAGGACGCTGCACTCCAGTCAAAGCAATGATACGTCCAAATCAGTCGACGCATCCAGCTAAGCTCGACACGTCCAACTCTGTCCGGCTGTGTCACGGACCATCTTCAAGACTCAAACCTAACGAAGGTCTTTGCCCAACAAATCCAAAAATGTACTGCTACATTATGAGATTCAGATCACCAACGGGCTTAAACCTATTCAATATACCAACGGTCATCTCTTCTTCTCCGGCTATATAAGAAGACTCTCATCCTCATTTCCATAGAGCACAAGGAAAAACAAGCAAGTAGTGTATGCTTATGCTTGAAAAGGTTGTGGTATTGATCTTCATTTCTTCAATCCGAACCACTCCTTTAGAGTGAGAAATCACAAGTGTAAGAACAAACACTTTGTGAAAGAGAGAAAAGAAAATCCAAAAGCCGAGAAGCTCGCTTGATCAACAACCTTGTTGTTGATTTGAGTTCTTCTTCCTTCGAAGAACTCGGTCTCTTCATGGCCTCAACTTCATCCCAAAAGAGACCAAGTATCTTACGATCGTTGAAGCCGAGATCAAGCTTGAAGATGTCCGATGAAGAGCCGAACTTAAATGTCCAGATTGCATTCATATCGGCGGACTTATACTACATTATAAGTCGTGCCGATTGTGCAATAAGTTGTCATCATTGTTGGTCGAGTGCTTAGCACTCGGTTGTTCAAATACATGCTATTTGAACAACTCCTAATATTCTCTTCTCACATCACTCTAACACTAGCACTTTCCTTCCCCGACCTCCAAGGTTGTTAGGAAGCTGCTAGGATTAGAGTTCTTATATGAGTCTTCGGGTATCCCTTTTCACTTTCCTTCTTCCGGGTTTCCTAGGGAGATTGTTAGGATAGAGAGTCTAGGTTGATGTACTAAGCATGTTTGCCTTTGAGCAAACCTCTGCTGAATTTTAATATAATATATATGCTTGTTACATTCAGCCTTGATTTCTCTTTCTTGTATAATTTGTCTTATCATGTGCAATCTGTTTAAGGAAAGTAAATGATGCATCTAATACAGATTTTAGTCAACTGTTAAGCTCTCTTTCATATCAAATCTCTAGTTACTTTAATCTAAATTGTTAAACTTATGTTGTTTATTCTTCCGCCGCTCAAACTCATTTTCATCGCCAAGTTTAACAAAAGTCATCCGTCTGCACATTCTACGTCTGGCGATCAAGGACGTCCGATGTCTCTATCTTCGGCTAAGCAGTCAGAATAAGGAAGATGACCTATCTGTATTAATCATTTCATTTACTCTTTAACTTAAATGTTAAAATTGGATGAAATTTTTAATACATCAAGTATAGGCTATTCACCCCCTCTAGCCTATACACCGAGCAACCCTCGGACCCAACACCTACCCATCAAACCTAAACATACATCATTAGTCTCAGATTATCACAATCCCAATCCCAAACAATACCCCATCTCCATATACCAATATCCCCTTTCCAAACCCAAACGCCTTCCATTTCCACATGACAAATCCAATCCAAGGTAGTTTACACTTGAATCCAACCAGTCATATCCCACAGGATCAAGCTAGCCCTATCTACCCATTTGTTGTTTATGTACCTCACACTGAAATGATAAACATTGTCCCACCTTACAATGCTCCTCAAGTAGGAAAACCTCCCGCAGCAGCAGCAGTTGATATCACTAATACAGGGGCTGCAAGTAAGGCAGAAGTCAGAGAATTGAAAGACATGGTTCTGAAAGTCTTGAACAAAGGCGAGTTTACCACACGAGGAATGACGCTGCAACCGACAGGTTTCCTTATTACACATTTAAGATCCTATGCACATGCTATGCAGTAGAGAGGTGCAAGCTTTGAGGCAATGGCTTCCAATTTTCACTTGACTCTAATTGGAGCTGCAAAACAGTGGTTGATGTTAGTTGATAGCACCACAATTGCTACCTCGGACAAGCTCACTGATGAGTTCCAGAATAGATACAAAGACAACAACAATTGGGGAAAGAACAGGCGAGACCTTGAGTCATGCACCCAATAGGAAAATGAAACTTTGACTTCGCCGAAAGATGGAGGAAGAACGTAGCGCAAGCTGTTGAAAGACCTGACCCGGTTGAGCAATCGCACATCCTTTTGAATAATCTCCAGCCTGTGTTCTATGAACGAATGTGGTACTTGTCATATGTCGACTTCTCTGCCATCCTTGATGTTGGGTTTCATATCGATGAAGAAATCTGGGCCAACCTCATATAGGCTCGTTCAAGCAACTTTGATGGTCTTAATATGAGCGATCCAGATCACGAGACCTACGATCACATTGTCGATGATGATACAGTTGTCGAAGAAGCCTCTTCTAAAAGTAATGACAGAAATCCCAGGAATCAATGAATAATGGTTGGGAATGATAGACCCCCAAGAACATATCCCTTTTTGCCTGTAATGTCAATATTTCTTGTGAAGTATGCTCACACGTCTTTTATATAATCTTTTGTTCTCAAGTCAATTGAGTCTCTAAATTGAACCTTTTCGAGTCTGTCTCAGATATCGAGTCTAGGTCGAATCCTTATGTGATTTCATGACCCTTGAGTCTAGCTTATCACTGAGTGTCCTTTAGGTGTCAAGACTTCCCAAATGATGAATTGACTCACTCAAAAACATGATAAACATTACACGAGTCAATGATGAATCATTTTAAAGTCATGGGCCCGCAAACAATTAAACACACAAATATACACAGAGTGAGTCGAGTGTATTGACAAAGATCGTCTTTGACCCATTGTGATTTAGCTGTTACTGACACACTGGGCTGTCACCACACCCAAAAACCTCACATTAAAATCCATCCAAGTCCTGAGCCTTGCTCAAAGGCCACACCTATACTAAACCTCATCCAAATACCAAGCCTTGCTCAAAGGCCACACCTATTTACTATACACAACCCATAGGCCTTGCTAACACCAAAATACCCTTCCAACCCTCGCTCGCTCGAGAGGTCATCTTTATGAGTTTGCGCCCTCCAAAGCAGGGGCTGCTCCATCCTTATATTTACAGTGAATGATCATTATTTACAGTGAATGATCATACACCCGCTCCACAATGAGATAGATAACTTTCTTCCATCCTTCTTCATTCTCTTACATATGCTCAAAAATAAAAATCGAGAGAGCTCCTTAGGCTGAATCCCGAAGGGCAGCCTATGCCAAAAAAAAAAACAAAAAAAAAGGAGCCTCTCATGAGCAATCTTTCTCTATTTCCCTCAATCTATCTATATATCTCTCTCTCTCAAAATAAATTGGAGCCTCTCTCTCGAGCGAAACCAAACAGCCATCAAAGCCAAACGCTAGCCAACCACAAAGGCCAAGCCCACAGCTAAAAAGCCAATCTCACATCGAAACCTAAACACTTGACCATTCCACCCAGGCCCAGTCACCATCAACAGCTTTGTTTCAATCGGTTATAATATGATCTGAGTCAGGCTGATTGCCAAAAAATTTAAAATACAATAAATTCAAAGGAGGGTCCATAACCCACCAATCAAGGGATGTTCAGTGATATAATGAACTCAAGTTCTTGAGTCCTCTTAGAGTCATCTCTTTATTTCTTTGAGCATACTTTTTCCGTCCTTTCTTTCATCAAATCACCCTGGGGCTTTTTGTTATCCATTTCACCCAAACTCCTCAATCGACTCACCTCAGGGCATATTTTTCAATCTCACCATACTTTTTCTGAGTCATCTCACCAAACACTAAAACTCGAGTCACTATTACAACTTCTCAATCAAGTCTTCTGGGGCTTCAACCATTTGATCAAGGATCATTGTTTCATAAGGGCAAACAAGGGGATGCACCCCCATTTGATCTTTAGATTCAGGATCTTTCTCACCGACGACATAACTTGTTCATCTTGTCAAAGACACGAGCATAGGGCTACACCCATTTGATCTCCGAATACATGATCTTTAAAAACCAATCCTGTAAAAAGGGCACAAACATGGGGCTACACCCACTTGATCTCTGAGTTCGGGATTTCATCACATATTCGACTTCCCATACAAAGGCAATGGGCTGCACCTCTCTAATCATCATAGAACGATCGTTCTCTTTGATTTCACCATGCTTCCCTCTCACAAAGAGGGCACAAGTTCAGATCTCCAAACCGTTGATCAATGGTCGTGGTTTTTCACCAAAAAAAGAGCAAGGAAGTCACTCCTTCAACGTTCTACAGAAATGGGCCGTGGGGCTTTTCCCTGTGGAAACACGGCCAAACAGTGAATTTGCAGTGAGTTAGGAATCCCTTCCGAGACACCATTGAACCAATACCCCTTCCGAGGCCTGAAAAGGAAGACCCACCAAACGAGTGACTGAAATTGAATCTGGATGTCTGTATTGGTCAAGCGACCTCAAGGACCAAAATTTCACCCACCTTCATCCCAAGGTCGCCAGCAATACCTACACTCATCAACTCACAAAGCTATCCCAAACCACATGTCAATCCCTTCAACCACATCACATATCCATCACCCTTGCCTAATCATGTCTTTCCTGTGCATGTTTAAGGAACAAGAAACTCACACTCTAATTTTTGAAGTCCAATTTTGATTGAAAATCTTCCATAGCTTCTTTGTTTGTGTGAGCTTGCATTTCAATATCTGTTGCATCAAACCCTTGCAAAAGCTAATCTTCTGCAGGTACCCTTCTTTGACTAAGGACACTACATCATATCAACAATCACCTTGCAAGTTTTGCCCGAGCTGCGAAATAAAGTCATCAAGGGCCCAAACATCCAACATATTATCAAAAAGGGTCGCCAATGGCCCTGCCGTCCAATTCAGCACTTCTATCATCTCCAGCAGAATCCCCATGGGACTCTAGACATTATATGTAACACCCGTATCATTCATATCATTTTCATGAACATTATTTATCAATTTCATATGATGTTGTGCATATTTCATGAACATACTTCTTTCGAACATGTTTGCACTCTTATTGATTCCATGTGTTTTATATACCTTGAACTCATTGTTGGATTCTTGTAACCAATCGTATTAATCTTGTGTTACACTTCTAGATTTGTTTCTGGACTTTTCGAGAACCTTTCTTAAGTGTTTTGACCTCACTTTGGACATAGAATCACTTTTGGTTAATTGGGGATCATTTTGGGAGAGCTTTATAACATTTTCTGAAGTTTGAAACCACTGGACACAAATCGATTGCCTTGGTTTGCCCTAGAGTGATCGCCCTTTAGCCAAAATAGAACAACAAGAATTTGGGCACAAAGCGATCGCTCTAGTTCGCCCTAGAGCGATCGCCCTGTTGCCAGAATTTCTGTTTTTCCTGGCGCGCCCTTGACAGCTATTACGAGATTTTGAATTGTTGACTAGCTTTGACTCTAAATCCTTGGACACAAGTGAGACACGTCCCCTACCCACTAGAACAGCCTTCTTGGACCTTTAAAAGCCATGGTAGAGCCTTGAATACTCCCATTTTCAGCCATTAACACTCAAAACTTCAGAGAAAAAGAGTGAGAAAGTGAGCTAGTTTGTCATTTGAAGTCCAAATCATGATCCGATTTCGCCATTGTAGAGTTGTGGACTAGTAGAACACACTCCCTAGATTACATATAGGTTTTCTTGAGTTCTTCCTTTGGTAATTTCTGCTAGAGGTAAACTACTACCCCTCTTCTTCTCTACTTATGTCTTGTATGACATCTTAGCCTTGTAAAATGGTGTTTATATGTTGAAATCAACATGTTTGAGTATGTTTTAATGTTGAGCCATTTAAATTTCATGGGTGACTTGTTTTATATGTTGAGAGACTTGTTTTGGCTTGGTTGGTACACATAGACATGGTATCATTTGTTAATCTTGAAGTATAATCGGTTGTTCTTTGATTCGAACTCATTAGAAACCAAGAATGACTCTAACGGAGTTGAATAGGTTTTCATAATTGATGAGACCACATGTGTGACTTGGGGAATTTGTTATGATATGAGAGTTTTGTTGGGAAAATTAGTTACCCAAATTGTGTTTGATGTTGCTGTTTAATTCTCGTAAATATTATGAGATGGTTAATTATGTGAGTAGGATTATTATGACCTACTTGAGACATTCATGTCTATTATTGTTGTACTCACTATTTTGGAGTATGATTTGTTGTTGTGAATGTCAAGTAAAAATCTACTTGTGCATTTGTTATGTCCATGGATAATTTGTTGGCGGTGTATTGACGCTCGATTATTGCGAGAGCTGGGGCTACGTAATAATCGAAGGCCAATACATCGGGCCTCGCCTTACCGTTGGCCACGGTAGGGGCATAGCGCCATTTGTTGTATGGAATAAACGAAACCTTAGTAAGCTATTTCATGGTTGATTCTTGGGTTGTAGGGACCAAGATCACCCGTCGACGTGAATACAGAAAATGGTTCACATAGAATTGGTCATGGTTTTGATTCGTCGATCGAGCATGTCAGCAACGGCTCCTATATTGGTAAAATATATGTTGGTTAGTTGGAAGTATTGGTTATATTGAAGGTGTACCTCAATACGGTATCCTTTTAAAAAGTGTTTACATATTGCACTTATGTGGTTCCTATATATGCGAATGTTGGTCATGGTTTCTAACTGGTATGGGTCGGTTGGTGATCGTTGAGCCTCCCGTGTAGTATAGGGTGACGTGATATTATGAGATGCTCATTATGCTATGCCTTGCAAATGATATACCATGTAATAGCTTGTTATACTTGTTCATATTATTGCCTTGCATCTCGTATGACATATTGTTGCATTAGTAGCTTATTGAGTTTTAAACTCACCCCGTCCAATGCTTATTTATTTTTCTTAGATCACGGTCCGGCGAGGAACCTATAGTAGGAGTTTGCTTCGTCTCGGCATTTCTGCAAGTTGTTCTTTTGGTTTGTGCCCTTCGGGCCTTTGTACTTATCTTGGTGAGGCCGAGGGTATACATTGTTATCTAAACTTTGTAAAGTTGGGTAGTATGTGTTGGGTCATGATTGTAATATTCTTTTGGTTGTGCCGACATGGTTGTCGTGCTTGATGTAATTATTAATATCTTACTTTCGCGTACTCTAATTTGATTATTATTGTTGTTCTCCGAGCTCGTTGCTCGTGGAGGTTTATGTTTCCATGATTGGTTTTATATCCAAACTATGTTCTAAACAAGTTTTGTTTCTGGCTTGTTATTATGCCGATGAAGTATTGTTTTGTTTTAAAAGAAAAAGCTTTGCACGTGCATTACAGGGTTTTATGCATTCGCTTTATACTTGCATAAAAAAAGAATTTTTGATATGTGTATTTTATGTTCTCGTTTCTCGCGATCCAATTTGGGATTCCACGTAGGAATTCGGGTTGGGTCGTGACGGTTGGTATCAGAGCATAAGTTAGATAACCTGGAATAGATCCTTGGTTTAGGAGGGTGGGTTGTGTGTTTGAGTTGTTAACGTCGAGTGTTTGTTGCAGGTGTTTGATCATGGTTGAGACACGTCATGGTACCAATACGGATGGGGCTGGTACGAGCCGAATTGGGGAAGCTGCTGGAGCTGAGAGTCATGCTTCGCCCCCTAGACCACCTCCTAATTAACCGAGAGTTCAGTCGACTGGGCAACGAATGCACCACCCGAAGCAAATGTGAATCCGAATGAGGCTTTTATGCAAACTATGCAGGGGTTTATGCAAGCAATGATGGAAATGAATCGACAGACTATGGATATGCACAGACAGGCAACGGCAGGACAAGGACAAGCAGGGGGAAACAGAGTAGATCAGCCAGCTGGGGGTAATGGAAACTATGATCGTAAATTGGGAAGGTTCTTGAAGATGAAACCTCGTAGTTATGATGGTGAACCTGATCCGATGAAGGCAGAAAGGTGGATTGAATCTCTAGAAAAGATCTTTGCAACAATAAAATGTACTGATGAAGACAAAGTTAAGTTCGCCGCATTCAAATTGGAGGATGCAGCGGAGCACTGGTGGAAGGTACTTGAGGCAAGTTGGGTACAAGATCGTGTGGATCACACTTGGGAGATGTTCTTGAGGGAGTTTAGGAATCATTTTGTTCCAGATGTGGTTCAGGCGAAGAAAGAGGTGGAATTTCTTGGTCTTGATCGGGTACAATGACAGTGGCTCAGTACTCCGCCAAGTATACTGAGTTAGCAAGGTATTGTGCACACTTAATTCCAACAACAGAAAAGAAGATCTACCGTTTTGTGAAAGGCTTGAGGACAGAATATCGTAAGCAACTCTTACCATTTGAGTTACCGAGCTACCAAAGTGCAGTGGAGAAGGCTTATAGGATTGAGCATGATATAGAGGAACACCATGGCAGGCAGGGTAGTATAAGTGGGAACTCCCAAGCATCTCGGTCACTATAGAAGAGACAGGGTACAAGTGGGACTACTAACAGAGGGAATAACACTAGTCACTAGGGAGGACAATTTCGTCAGCAAACTGGGAATCAGGGAAATGTTGGCCATGGACAGCGTGATGCAAAGGTTGTTTGTGGGTTTTGTAAGAAGACTGGGCACACTGAAGATAGGTGCTGGATGAAACAAGGGAAATGTTTGTTGTGTGGTGATGGTACACATTTTCAGAGGGATTGCCCCAAGAACAAGGGGATACAGCCAGGAGGTACACATTAGAATGCTGGGGTTAAGAGGGACAACGAGGGTCGCCCTAGAGTACGGGGTAGAGTCTTTGCCCTAGACCAGAGGGGAGTTCCCGAGGCCCCTAATGTCATAGGAGGTACTTTAATTGTCTCTAGTGAGAAAGCCCGAGTACTTATAGACCCAGGGTCATCACATTCATACATTGCATCACATTTTGCTTGTCATTTGCATTCTATGCCTGAACTTTTGCATACGTGTTGGAGGTGTCTACTCCGTTGGGAGAGTGCCACGTTGCTTTGGATGTTTATCGTTCATGTGATGTTGTTATTGATGGTCATCATTTACCTGCGGATTTAGTTATACTGCCTATACGTGATTTTGACGTTATTTTGGGAATAGATTGGTTACATGCGCATCATGCTATTGTTGACTGTTGTAAGAAGTTGGTTACCTTTGATTTGCCGAATTTGCCTTCATTTGTGTTTATGGGTGATAAAATTATGGGTGGTATCCAGCTTATTTCGGCTTTGAAAGCTCGAAAGTTGTTGTCACATGGATGTTCGGGGTATTTGGCTTGTGTTGTTGATAAATCACAAAAGGTTGTTGCATTGGAGGATGTTCCTATTGCACGTGAATTTTCGGACGTATTTCTAGCTGACTATGATTTGCCTCCAGATAGAGAGTTAGAGTTTTGTATTGAATTGTTACCGGGTACCGCGCCTATTTCGAAAGCACCTTATCGTATGGCACCGGCTGAATTGAAAGAGTTGAAAGTACAATTGGAAGAATTACTTGATCAGGGTTTCATTAAACCGAGTGTATCGCCTTGGGGTGCACCGGTGTTGTTTGTAAGGAAGAAGGATGGGTAATTGAGGTTGTGTATTGATTACAGGGAATTGAATCAGGTAACCATTAAAAATAAATATCCTCTCCCACATATTGACGATTTGTTTGATCAACTTCAAGGTTCTGTAGTGTACTCTAAGTTTGATCTCAGGAGCGGTTATCATCAGTTGAAGGTTCGGGTGGAGGATATTCCTAAGACGGCTTTTCGGACTCGTTATGGACACTTTGAGTTTGTGGTTATGCCTTTTGGGTTGACTAATGCACCGGCCGTATTTATGGATTTGATGAATAGGGTGTTCTTACCTTATCTTGATTGTTTTGTGGTGGTGTTCATTGATGATATTTTGGTTTATTCTAAGTCCCAGGAAGAGCATGAGAAACATTTGAGGTTGGTATTGACGGTGCTATGAGAGAAGAAGTTGTTTGCTAAATTTAGTAAGTGTGCCTTTTGGCTTGAGGAAGTGGCTTTTCTGGGCCATATTGTATCGGGTGAAGGTATTGCGGTTAATCGGGCTAAGATTGAGGCGGTTGTGAATTGGAAGAGACCCGAGACTGTGACGGAGATTCATAGTTTTTTGGGTTTAGCTGGGTATTATCAAAGATTTATAGAAGGGTTTTCTAAGATTGCAACCCCGTTGACCACTTTGACGCAAAAGAACAAGGCTTTTGTTTGGAGTGATAAATGTGAAGTGAGCTTTCAAGAGTTGAAAAAGAGATTGACTACGGCAACGGTTTTAGCATTACCGAACTGACATGATGGGTTGCTTATCTATAGTGATGCTTCGAAAGAAGGTTTGGGTTGTGTGTTGATGCAGAACGGAAGGGTTATAGCGTATGCTTCTCGGAAGTTGACTCAGTGTGAACAGAATTATCCGACTCATGACATGGAGTTAGCAGCGATTATTTTTGCTCTTCACAAGTGGAAGCATTATCTTTATGGGGCTAAGTTTGAGGTGTTCACCGATCATAAGAGCCTTAAGTATTTGTTTTCACAAAAGGAGCTAAATAATAGGCAACGAAGATGAATGGAAAGGTTAAAGGCTCACAATTGCACTATTTTATACCATCCGGGAAGGCCAGTGTTGTGGCCGATGCTCTTAGTAGGAAGGCTTATGTTTGTTGTTTGATGACGCGTGAATGGAAGATGCTTGAGGATGTTCGAGATTGGAGTCCTTGTATGTCTAACCATGGGGTGATATTTGCTAACATTCGTGCTACATCGATTTTGCTTCAGCGAATTAAGGAAACTCAAAAGAGTGATCCGGAATTGAAAAAGTTGATTGGGGAATTAGATGAGGGTAAGACATCGAATTTTTCTAGGAATAATGTTGGTATTCTTTTGTTTCGAGGTAGAGTTTGTGTGCCGGCAATTGATGATGTGAAACAGCAAGTATTGGATGAGGCTCATAAATCTAAATATACGATTCATCTGGGGAGTACAAAGATGTATGGTGATTTGAAGAAGAATTTTTGGTGGAAAGGAATGAAAAGGGAAATAGCCGAGTTTGTTTCGAGGTGTTTGACATGTCAAAGGATAAAAGCGGAGCACCAACGACCAGCAGGTCTATTGCAGCCATTGGAGATTCCGGAATGGAAGTGGGAGAACATTGCTATGGATTTTGTGACCGGGTTACCACGGACTCGTCGAGGTCATGATTCAATTTGGGTTGTTGTTGATCGATTGACTAAGTCAGCTCATTTTCTCCCTATTGCGATTACTTATTCTATGGAGAAGCTTGCTACCTTGTATATTCAGGAAATTGTGAGACTACATGGGGTTCCAGTTAGCATTGTATCGGATAGAGATCCACGGTTTACTTCGCGGTTTTGGCAAACACTTCAGAATGCTTTGGGTTCGAAATTGACTCTTAGTACGGCATTTCATCCGCAAACTGATGGACAATCCGAGAGAACTATTCAAACACTTGAGGACATGTTGAGAGCTTGTTCAATGGACTTTAAGGGCATTTGGGATTCGCATATACCGTTGATAGAGTTCGCTTACAACAACAGTTATCATTCGAGTATTGAAATGGCTCCGTATGAGGCACTCTATGGAATTAAGGAAGTGTCGTTCTCCGATTTGTTGGGATGAGGTTGGTGAAGCGAAGTTATGGGGACCCGATATGGTCCACGAATCGGCTGAGAATGTGAAGATTATTCGAGAGAGATTGAAAACGGCCCAGAGTAGACAGAAAAGTTATACGGATAATAGGCGACGAGACCTTGAGTTTGAGGTTGGTGATCGTGTGTTCTTGAAGGTGTCGCCTCGAATTAGAGTTAAAAGATTTGGGAAGAAAGGTAAATTGGCTCCGAGGTATATTGGACCATTTGAAATTTTGGAAAAAGTTGGAAAATTGGCATATAGGCTTGCTTTGCCACCATTGATGTTGGGTATTCATGCCGTGTTTCATGTGTCGATGTTGAGAAAATATTTGTCGGACGCATCACATATTTTGGAATATGAACCGGTAGATTTTACGACCGATCTTTCCTATGTTGAACAACCCATGGAGATACTTGATACAAAGGAACAGTGTTAAGGACAAAGACTATTCATCTTGTGAAAGTGTTATGGAGGAATCATAATGTTGAGGAAGCCACTTGGGAGTTGGAATAAGAGATGCATGAGAAGTATCCATTTTTGTTCGATAAGATTAGTAAGTAAATTCGCGGGCGAATTTATTCTAAGGGGGTGTGGATGTAACACCCGTATCATTCATATCATTTGCATGTACATTATTTATCAATTTCATATGATGTTATTCATATTTCATGAACATACTTCCTTCGAACGCACTGTTATTGATTCCATGTGTTTTATATACTTTGAAATCATTGTTGGATTCTTGTAACCAATCGTGTTAATCTTGCATTACACTTCTAGCTTTATTTCTGGACTTTTCGGGAACCTTTCTTGAGTGTTTTGACCTCACTATGGACTTAGAATCACTTTTAGTTAATTGGGGATCATTTTGGGAGAGCTTTATAACATTTTCTGAAGTTTGGAATAAACGCAACCTTGGTAAGCTATTCCGTGGTTGATTCTTGGGTTGTAGGGACCAAGATCACCCGTCGACGTGATTACAGAAAATGGTTCACATAGAATTGGTCATGGTTTTGATTCGTCGATCGAGCACGTCAACAACGGCTCCTACATTGGTAAAATATATGTTGGTTGGTTAGAAGTATTGGTTACATTGGAGGTGTACCTCAATACGATATCCTTTTAAAAAGTGTTTATATATTGCACTTATGTGGTTCCTATATATGCGAATGTTGGTCATGGTTTCCAACTGGTATGGGTCGGTTGGCGATCGTTGAGCCTCTCGTGTAGTATAGGGTGACGTGATATTATGAGATGCTCATTATGCTTTGCCTTGCAAATGATATACCATGCAATAGCTTGTTATACTTGTTCATATTATTGTCTTGCATCTCGTATGACATATTGTTGCATTAGTAGCTTATTGAGTTTTAAACTCACCCCGTCCAATGTTTATTTGTTTTCCTTAGATCACGGTCCGGCGAGGAACCCATAGTAGGAGTTTGCTTCGTCTCGGCATTTCTGCAGGTTGTTCTTTTGGTTTGTGCCCTTCGGGCCTTTGTACTTATCTTGGTGAGGCTGAGGGTATACATTATTATCTAAACTTTGTAAAGTTGGGTAGTATGTGTTGGTTCATGATTGTAATATTCTTTTGGTTGTGCCGACATGGTTGTCGTGCTTGATGTAATTATTAATATGTTACTTCCGCTTACTCTGATTTGATTATTATTGTTGTTCTCTGAGCTCGTTGCTCGTGGAGGTTTATGTTTCCATGATTGCTTTTATATCCAAACTATGTTCTAAACAAGTTTTGTTTCCGGCTTGTTATTATGCCGATGAAGTATTGTTTTGTTTTATAAGAAAAAGCTTTGCACGTGCATTACAGGGTTATATGCATTCGCTTTACACTTGCATCAAAAAGACAAAAAATTTATATGTATTTTGTGTTCTCATTTCTCACGATCCGATTTGGGATTCCACGTAGGAATTCGGGTTGGGTCGTGACATTATATCTCGACAGAAGCATTGCCAATGGCTGTGCACACCATCCCCAGCAAAGTCTGTCCTCCTGGACACCACACAATTTGTAGTATCAGTTATTCGGTTGTTTCCCCACAGATGTAAACCTGAGGCCTCTAGAAATAAACCGCTCAACTGACATAACTCAGAAAACATCGCTAACGCCTCAGCACTCAAAATCTGTCCCCATCGGAAACCACACAAGACAGTATCTCTTGGTCATTTCCTAAGTGCAAACCTGGGGTTTATGGATTTGACCATCCAATCATATCTTGCAGTGCATTCACACACGTTTGCACACCCAATTATATCACACAAATGTTTTACAACTTTGAAAAGAAAAACACATGCTTTACAGCTTTGAAAAAAAAACACCTTTCACATCTTTGAAAAACAAAAACAAAAACATAGTCCATATCTTTGGAAAAGAAAATCAACAAACATATCCCACCCCTGAACTACGTTTTGTTCTGATTCCGAAATGGGATACGTAGGCAACCTTTTAGGAGATACGACCATCCAATTTTATTCCACCTTCGAACTACGTTTTGGGTTTGATTCCTTCGGGATATGTAGGAAACCTTTTAGGAGGTGCGGCTATCACAGCTTTTTGCCCCACACCCTGAACTACGTTTTGGTCTGATTCCCGAAACGGGATTCGTAGGCAACCTTTTTAGAAGTTACGACCATCCAATTATATTCCACACCTCCGAACTACGTTTGGCTTGATTCCTAGACATGATACGTAGGTCACCCCACGGGCCCCAGCCAATGTTTTCGTTTCAGACGAAGCTGGATGTCTATCTTTTTCGACGACGCTCGCTTACTTCTAAGTGAACGTCGCCGAGAGGCTCTGTAGACACCCAGATTTCATACACCTATATTATACAAATTGTCCAATAAATATTAATTTATTTACAAAATGGACTAACACATGTTTTCATGATAATTTTAGGAAACAAAACATCCAACGGACTAACGACGTCTAAAAAGGACTTAACGGCTCCAGTTAGCTCAACAAAGGAGCAAAATAATGAAGAAACAAAGTTCGATGGAACAAAGTACAGAAAGAAGCCAAAAATTTGCAGAAAACATCCTCTGGTGCGCGAGCCCTGCACCGCGCACCAAAGCTTGCATTTTCAAAATATCAGGCTCTCACTGTCTCTGTACAAGTCGACCGACGATGTGGACTTTTGGGGCACTCCTATGGTAGTCTTGGTGGTCAAGCTTGTAGGAACCTTCCTACAAAACTTGGGGGAGAAAGTAACATCAAAATAACTCTCCCTCTCTCATTTATATACCCATTTTTAACTCAAAGAGAACTCTCAGACTCACTCTCTGATTTTCTCTCCTAGGTTAAACACACACACACACACACACAATATTATCTCTTGTTCCCAGTGAACAAACACATACATAACTCAAAAAACACACTCAATACAAAAAAGTAAGTCTTCTTTTCCTCGTATCGGTAGCAGTAGGAGCACAACGATCAAGCTACGAACTAACTTGATCAAAACACGAATCAACAACCTAGAACTTGGCTCGAATTTGTAAAATGACGAAGGTAAAATCCTTCGGTTCGTTAATTTTATCCTTCGTTTTGATATGTAAATAGCTTGAATAATTTGTAAATGTGTATATAAATTAGTTTCGATGTGTATGATACATAAGTACATGTGTTATATCCGTTAAATTCAAGTTTCGAAGCTTCGTTCTTCGTTTTTATATGTTAACAATGTGTTAATTTGATTTTTTGATTGATTGTTTAACTTCGATTCGAAATTAAACTTGTATAGTATTGTTAATCATGCTTTAATACCTGTTAATGGGTGATTTTATTTGAGAAAAACGAGTTTAAAAGCTTGAAATCTCAACCAAAAAATCAATTTTTAAGTTGTTGTAAAAATAAAAAATGTGCATTGTTTAAGGTGCTGAGGCCTTGTGTGGTGTGCCGCACTCCAAACCATGCAATCTCCTTTTGTGCGTTGCACACAATTGGTGATTTCTCCTTTTGTGCGTTGCGCACAATTGGTGATTTCCATTTTGGGCCTTCTGCCATATTGGGTGTAAACTGTTGATGGCCCAACTCATTTTTATTTGTTTTATTTGCTTTATTGGGTATATATATATATATATATATATATATATATATATATATAAAAATATGTAAAAATATATAAAATAAATAGTTTTGTATAAAATTTCTCTTTTTGTTATATCCATTAAATAAATATGTATTATATGTATTTGTTTATTTTGTAATAAATAAAATGTGTGTACATTTTATAGCGTAAACGGAGATATAAATTTCCGTGATCCGTTTTTCGTTCCAGTCGCATAATATAATAAACCCGTAACATTAATTTCGAGCATGCAATAATAGAGACCAAAAGGGTGAGCTGGGTGCCTAACACCTTCCCAACTTGTAACTTAGCCCCGAACCCATAATTTAGTTTTTCTCTCGTTTTCTATATAAACGAGGGTGGCAACTCTGTTTTTAATATAAATGTATTTTGCACATTTATTACATTTATTTGGGAGTCCAGAATAAGGCCCATGATCGGATCGGGTGCTCACAGTAACTTACCCAGTCCTCGACTCACCCCTTCCTTGTTTTATTTTCTTTAGATTTCAGTGCACCCGGGAGTAGCACGCTGTAAGACAGCGACTAGCAAGGAACCGTAGCAGGTTGTATTGTGGGTAGCAGCCTAGTAGAGCTTGTACATATTTTACTCTTATGAGGACGTGGATGTATGGAGTTATGTAAACTTTATATTTTGGGTAGCTTGAATAGCGCCTATGATGTTCACCTTTTACATGTTGTATCTTCTGGTGCCAACACTGGTTGTAGTACATGTAGAGAATTATACCTCGTACTATTCGTTATGTAAACTCTATATTTTGGCGACAATTGAGCCTTATTTTTATTAGTTGGTTCCAAAGCGTGTTAGCTCGTGGTTATGTTACTATTGTATTCTCCAGCTTGTGCTGTAGCCGTTGAGGTTGTTATTGTTGTTGAGCTTTTATAGCTCGTGTTTCAGTGGGTATTTACTTCGTACTTACTATTGAGCTAGTATGGCTCGTATGTGCCAGATGTTTTAATGTTATTTTGTTATTGTTTAACGCACTGACTTGGGATTCCATATCAGATATTGGGTCGGGCGTTATAGTACTGCTCTTGCCCAAGCATGCTTAACTACGGAGTTCTGATGAAATCCAGTGCATTTGTGCTGGTATGATCGCACTCATCAACTTTCCTCCTCTTCATTCTTCTATACTACGTCCTCAGGCCCAGGTCAACATGATAAACCCGGTCTGAGTCCAGAGCTCTCGTCTACCTCTATTAGATTAAGTGAGAGAACTTAAATTATCCCACTGAAATACACATATTCATTAAATAACTCAAAAATTGATGAAAATCGTTATAAACATAATAGAATTATGGAGCTAAAATCCTACCTAATTTCAACTAAACTGAACAATGTTTGATTGGTAATAAAAAATAATAAAGAAACCCAAAAAATTGCAAAAATTCTTAAGAACTAGAAAACAACTACTTAAAGAGGGGTTTTGACCTTGAAACGAATCCCAACCACTACACAATTTTGTTTTTGGTGTAGAGTTTGGCAATACGGTCGTTTTGACAACTTATGAGTCCAAAATGAACACCGAAACAGTTTTATATGATTTTTTTGTTTTCGTTTTTTGAAGCATGATAAGCATATGATTACTTTAGTGATGATTTATGCAATCCATTTCGCGAGATAACATAAATTGTCTCGCCACGGCCCAAAAACAAGAGTTGCCACGACAACAATACTTTTCTGAAAGAGAGCAAGAAAGAACAAGGAAAAAATAAAGTAATTTGTGTTTTAAAAAGGTGAGATATTTAGCACTTTATGGTGCGGTATTTAGATTTACTCTTTCTAATTTGTAAATATAGGATATTTTAGTCACTCCAAATTTTTGTTAAAAGGGTACTTTTGTCTAGAATCTATGGAGTAACTATGATTCTCACTTTCTTTTATTTGTCAAAAGATATTCATCATTTCTCTTCAATAATTAGAAGTCAACCATTATTTTTCAATTGTATAAACGTCCTTTTTTTTATATTTAATATTCCACACACACACACACACACACACACACATATATATAATCCATAAAATAAAATAAAAATTGATGATGCCGAATTTTGCACCGTGGTCTTGATGGGAATTTGCTTCGGTGAAATGACTTGTAGTTGACCTGAAAAGAAGAACAGAGTTACTGTGCAGAGGATCCCTGCAAAGCTCCTCCGGTGTGAGAATTAGTAATGTGTATTTGAGAAAGAATAAAGCTAATTCAGGGAGCAAAAAATGTATATTTGTGCGTACCTTGTACTATGTCTAAGTGCCCTAGATAATTTCGGGCGGGAACTGATACGACCAAATCCCGTAGTTTACGGGTCAAAGCAATATGTCCGCTCTGGACTTATTGGTAAATCGGAGATAATTCCGTGATATGCTCGGAGATAGTTCCGTGATGTACTACAAGATAGTTGGAAAATAGTTCCGTGATATATAATGAAATATTCCATAATATACTTGAAGATAATCCGGGGATAATTCCGCATAATACACAGTGTACAGCCGCCAGCCGGGCATAATGGGCAGCTCGCCCACTTGAGCAGCTCACCCAGGTGAGGAGCTCGTCCTTTTGAGCAGCTCACCCTCTTGAGGCAGCCCGTCACTTTCACCCAATATTTTGCTATTTGTCATTTTTATCCTCGGTATAATTTTTGGGTAGTTCAGTAGTCCCCTATTCTTTGTTGTGTGAGCTTGTTCGGACCAAAAAGTATACTTTTGACTCTTAATTAAACCCCAAATTTAATCCGTTGCAGCCCGCCTTTTAATTTTTACAAAGTAGCTCGGTAATCAATTATTACAAAGCAGCTCGGCATTTAAGAAGCAGTTCGACACTTAATACTAATAAAGCAACTCGGCATTTAATACAAATTCAGCAGCTCGGCATCTCCAGCTCGTCCATAGCATAGCTCACCCTTAAGAGGCTTTCAAAAACTTAGAAAATTCTTGACATGCTGGCCGCCGGCCTTATTGAACAAATGAATTGAAATACACCTTTAATGAGGAGCAACTTTTTCAATTTTTCATCCAGCAGCTTTTAGAAAAGTTGATTCACTTTTTCTCGGGCCCACCATCTGTTCACCATTTTCAATTGATGCCTTATTATTCTTCCAGACCAAAATGCTCTTATATCCGCATGCAATCAATATGCTAGAGCCAATGTCTCGTCTTGTCACTGCTATTACCGAGATGTCATCAACTTTTCCCAATATGTAAATGACTTGCATCAGAGGGACTCGTACTAGGCTTTGATTATGGGGTGTTAACCGGCTACTTGCACCGGCTGTTACTTTTGTTGCAGCTTTTGACTTTAGGTGTCTACTCTGAGAAGTAGTCTTAGTAGGATAGGACACCGCTTTTAATAGTTTACAAGGAACAATGAGACCTATAAATATTTGTTTCTCCACCTTTGTTGTTCGCATTGTGAGAAAAACGGAGAGCACCCAGTTGAGGTCTTTTTCCGCCAAGACATCTATAGCAGCCCGTTGCCAAGTCGCTAGATTTCTTTCTTTCATCCGTTGTAGTTTTTCTTGGAGCCCATTTTTTCAATTATCTTCTGCATTAGGCTGTCCTTTTTCTCAGGTACTCGCTATCATTCATTATTTTTTTCTGAGGTACTTTGTTATTCTATTTTCATTGCTTCTTCCCTAGTTATGGCCAGAACCAAACAAACTTATAGGATCATACAGTATGCTATTATTCGTAAGGGTGGCCAGTTAGTAATTTCAGATGATACTTATAGTTAGCACACCATTTCTCGAAATGAGATTGAGAATATAATGGAGAGAGCGGGCCTAGATGCTTCTTATACTTCGGTTCCCGATATTGCTCCTCAAACTTTTCTTTTAGGCACTAAGGTTAAACATTTTTCATTCGACGAACTTATAAGCTACCTTAGACTTGAATATTATTACGAGGCCTCAAATACTGATCAAAACCCAAATACAGTAATTTCTTCCGAAAATGAAAGTGAGACAGACGAGCATGCCGCCGGTCCTAGTTCCTCTCGACGGGCCGCTCCTATCTTGTCGCGACGGGCCGTTCCCATAGGATTGGAGCCATCCCATCAAAATAACGTTCCTCAATGGGCAGTTAACATGGGTATTAACTTAGAGCCCATTTGTTCGTGCGTTTTGGCCAAAACGCAGGGTTAAAACACAGCTTATTCCTTAACTTAGCGTTTCAATGCTGCGGTAGAAAAAACTGTGTTTTCAAAGCGCAACTGCATTTTAAAACGCTGGAATTCCTAGCTTTTTCTCAAAACGCAGATTTTAAAACGCAGTAGGGAATAAAAAGCTGCGTTTTGACATAATATCCCAAACACATTTATAAAGAAAAAAGCCGCGTTTTAAATAATCTGCATTTTAGAAACGCTGCGTTTTTAAAACACTGCGTTTTAAAAATGCTACACCAAACGGGCTCTTAGATGACTTTTAAATTTCTGTTGTAGAGGGAAAAATAGATCGCCAATTAGGGAGAGTAGTGAATAATAACTTCGTTGCTTTTTATCGGGCCCATTTTGATGTTGGGCTCAGATTGCCTCTAGATCCCTTTATCTGTGAATTTTTAATAGTGACTCAGGCTGCTCCCATTGACCTAAATTTGCATATGGTCAGACTTTTGGTGTGTTTTGTCATTGTCTGTCGCTCTTTAAAACTCGAGTCCCGGCTAAATGTATTTCTACATTTCCACACTGTTACCATAAACGCGGATCTTATCTCCGTCCGTAGCCGTAGTGGCATACCCCGAATATTCAAAAAAAGGTCCAAATAAAGTACGCAACTAGAGAAATAGATTTATTTTAGTAGAATCCTGGCATGGATGGGGCTTTCCTATTCCGCTAGAATCACGTGACCGCCCGGCGATCCCTTCTGTAAACGTATTTACGCCTGATGATTTACCACTGGTTGCGGCTATTCGTCGAGCGCTTGGTGTAGTCGAGACTCCAACTAGTAAATTTTTGAGTCAAGGGAGTAGGTATGACTGGGAGGAACTAACGTCCGGTGATAATTGGCTATGTTTGACGGGTTTATCGAGAAAACCAGTAGACGGGATTGTCCCATGGGTGTCTGTCTCTGACCAGCCATGTCGTGAAGGTTGGTTAGTTCATTGGGGAAACGTCTTTAGCCACGAGTGCCCAGCCTATGCTGAAGGAAAACATTGCATACGTAAGCATTTAACGTTATTTATACATTGCATGTCTATTACATGTTGTTGCATATCTATTGCATATATGCATATTTGTTTATTGATAAACTCTTTTCTTTCATATTTCTGCAGCCATGTCCTTTAATCTCGACATTTCGGAGGTATTGAGAATTCGTGACGCTTAGTCTTCTGATCAATCAGCTGGCCGTACACAAGTGCCTACCAGCATCCCCTCCCCTAGTAAAAAGAAGAATAAAGGAAAAAGGCCCTAAAAGGCGACCCATAGTGCTGAGGGTGCTGGATCTGCTGCTCCACCTGTAGTGCCGCCTATAGTGCCGCCTGTAGTGAACTTTCGGCTGGCCACTTTTGTTCCTCCCTCGGCTACTCCTTCATAGCAGCCTCTCTCTTCGCCTTTCTATGCCGTACCTTGGGCTTCTCCTGATTGGTCTCAGCCTGCGAGTCCGAAGAGCCTTAACAATTTAGCAAGAGATATTGGCTCGGTCCCAGAACTGACAGGTCTTGATGTAAGCACTAGGGAGATGCCCCAGGCTACTGTGGGTTAAGGCGTTTTAGCCCGCCTCCGACATAAGGAGGTAGTTCAGGATGTGAGATTGCAGGGTGCCGAGGGCCTGCCTGCCCGCGGGGGTTTGGCAGCTCTTGAGATAAAAATTATTACCGTAGCTCACTTTATCATTAATATAAAATATAGATAACTTATGCTTGACCCCTTGCATTTTGAATATCAGGTGAGGAATATTGTGATCGGTTTCAACGAGGAGTTGATCGAGCAGAGGAAGCTGATGAGTATTAAAAGCAAAGAGGTTAGTGCTCATAAAGCCTGAGCAACCAAATTGGTGGCAGAGTTAGAAATTACACGCCGTTAACTCGAGGAACTTTCCACACAGCATACCGGCTGTTCTGACTTGCTTGCTGGCAAGGAGCGTGAGATGGAGCGTCAACGAGTTATTCACGAGGAAGCTTTTGATCATCAGCGGCTTAATTATGAGAAGAGCAGGCAAAAGGAGGTGAGCGATGCTGTAGAGGCTTATAAAACCAGTGATGACTTCAGGGAATACGTGACTCCCAAAGTAGCGGAGTATTTTAAAAGTGGAAGAGATCATATCTTGAGGGCGGCCGCCTCTTATCAATGCGTGGACATGAATGATCTTATCACTTGGAGGAAGGAAGATCCTTATGGTGCCACGCCGGCTCGGTCATCCTTGGGTGCCATATACTCCTCAAGATCTCGAGGTGATACGTGCTCGAGATGAAAGGAACAAATTGCCTGTATGGGATCCGCCTCCCCTAAATGAAGATAATCTCCATGTGCGGTTGAATCCAAATTGGCATCTTCGACATCCGGAACCTGAAGACTCAGAATGCTATGTAGATGCAGATGAAGATGGTAATGCCACAGATAAAGGTGATGATAGTTAGTTTTTGCTTGCTGCGTCGAGCATTACAAGCGTTTGTGCCATTTTTATGATTTAAGAACATTTTGTAGGGAGTCCCACTCAGCTTGTACTGCTACTATTCTCCTTGGTTTTATAAAGTTTTCTGACTGGCAGAATGATAAATTTTATTAATTGCGAAACTGGCAGCGATCAGTACGTGCGGCTGGGCACATGCAGCTGGGCAGGTCGTCGGCTTCAAGCAACTCGCCTCTATCTTTTAGTTGGATTGCTCGGCAACTTGCCAATGTCTAGGCAGCTCGTCCTTTTTAGCAGCTTGTCAGGTTTTTTTTTTTTGTTGACTGTTTAAGTTAATGTCGCTTCATATTTAACGTAACGAGTCAGCTTCATTTTTAGCTTAATGCACCGCTTCATTTTTAGCGTAAAAGGTCGCTTCAATTTTAGCGTGATTGTATATCGCTTCACTTTTAGCGTAATGATGAATTGCTTCATTTTTAGCGTATATCGCTTCATTTTTAGCGTAATGGTACATCGCTTATTTTTAGCGTATATCACTTCATTTTTAGCGTAAATACATACGGAAAAAAACTCCATAATCTGACAATAATTATTGAGCTTCAGTCCCCAATGATATAAATGTCAAATCGTAGAATTACAGACTCAAAGATTGAAGATATCGAGATGCATCTAATGATAGTATCTTTTCAAATGGTCTGCGTGCAATGGATTTTTCAGATCTTTCCCATCTTGTGTTCGAAGTCGATAAGTGCCTTCTCGGATAATCTTTGTAACTTGAAAAGGTCTTTCACAATTAGGAGACAACTTCCCTTGATCGGTCTGTCTCCCGGTTGCTTCTATTTTTCTCATCACCCAATCTCCTACCGAAAAACTGCGCAAGTTCACTCTACTGTCATGGTGAGCCTTAGCTTTTTTCTTGTAGTTTTTCCATTCTAAACCTGGCATTCAGCCTCCTTTCTTCAAACAAGTCCAACTTTGTCCGGCAGGTGTCTTCATTTAGTTGTTCATCGAAATAACTCACTCTGGTGGACAGCAATCCCACTTCAACCGGTGTCATAGCTTCTGATTCGTAGGCCAGGTAAAACGGGGTTTCTCCAATTGGACCTTTAATGGTAGTACGAACACACCAAAGGGCAATGTGAAGTTCATCTACCCATCTACCATGTCTTCCCTCTAAGTTTTTCTTGAGGGCGGTCAATATTTGCTTATTACCCGCCTGCCTGGCCGTTTCCTTAAGGATGGGCAACGGAGGATCTTACATGTTTTATCCTCATAGCCTCACATGCCTCTGTAAATTTATCAGAAAACTCAGTTCCTCTATCTGACACTATCACATTTGGCAACCCAAATCTGCACCATAAGTGGTCATGTACGAATTTGATCGCGTTTTCCTCTGTAATACTTGCCAGTGCCTTGGCCTCAGCCCATTTGGTAAAGTAGTCTACCACAACAATAGCATACTGACATCCCCCTTTCGCCTTCGGGAATGATCCGATAAGATCTATTCCCCACTTATCGAATGGCCATGCAGCTACCACTGGCGTTTGTATAACAACAGGAAGCCTTGGAATGTCGGCAAACTGTTGACACTTTTGGCATTTTTTGACGTATTCTTCGGCATCTTTTCTCAAACTGGGCCAATAGTATCCGTGAAATAAAATTTTGTTGGATAATGTCCTGGCTCCTGGATGCCCGCCACATACCCCTTCGTGTACATCGGCGAGTACTTTTTCCGTCATGCGCGGTTCCACACATCTTAACAAAGGTTTACTGAAAAAGCGACGGTACAAAATTCCATCCAAAATCGTATAGCAGGTGATTGCGCTGCAAATTAAATTGCAACAACTAGGGCAAGAGTACCCTGCCGTATCAAGTAATATAGTGCGTAAGCACAAGTATCGATCCCATAGGGAATGCACGAAATTTTCACTCCAACTAAGTACCGAAATTGAGCTAACTAATTATATTTGAGCGAAAATAAATTGAGAATAAAAACTAAAAACTAAAAAATAAAAGAAATCAATTAATATTTACAATGTTGCAAAATGGTTTGGCAACAACAAATCAAGATTAAAAGATAGGATTACAGGAATGCAATATCTCTAGTCTAGCTTGTGATTAATTTAATCCTCTCTCTACTTTTCTTTAACTCAAATCTTGGTAGCCGAGAACACTAAATTGGCTAACTACGAGCTCTCGCCCCTATAGCAACCCAAATCTCCCCTACCTCACGAATGGCTAAGGTGGATTGATCGCGTGTTAGAACAAGTCCTCAATTGACTATCTATGAACACTCGTTACCTCTCGGTCTGACGTCACATAAACAATTATTGTGTTTTCGAAATTAATAGGAAGGGCTCTCGCTAACTATCCTATAATTCTAGTGATCACCTAATGGGTAGTTAATCCATCGAAAGCATTAGAAACACACAACAATAACCAAGATAATGGGTAATAATGGGTAGAGAAATAATCTCTCTATTTTTCTACAAGTCATGCCGGTAGCCGGAGGCTATCGGTGTGTGTCAAACACCAACTATTAAATTAATCGGTCCGAAAAGTCAGGTAGCTCTCACTCACACAAACAATTTTAAAATCATTTAATTAATGGCTAAATCAATTAAAAGCATTAAGTCCATCAATAAGAATAACCTAACATACTTGTATACTAAATAAAGAGAGAGATTAAATTAAAACACTACAACAACATAGAAAAAATAATTGCATTCCATAAATCAATTAAGAACATAACCAATTTCACATTTTACAAGTTCATTCAACCCTAGAAAATTACACAATAATCATAAGATATAAAAATTAAAGAGAATATAAACCGATTAAAGTGTGGATCCATGGTTGAAATCACTTGCAATAGCTTCTTTGACACTTGATTTGGTGCTCTAAACCTTCAATGGTGATTACATTTTTGGAAGATGAAGAGAGAATTTGGGAGAGGAGCTGCTACCCCTTTTGGGGCTTTTCAGCCCGTTTGGGGCTGTCTAATATGTTTTGGGGCTGCTTTGGAGAATAAAAATGAAGAGCAAAGTGTGTTGGGGAAGCTGAGGGGCAAAATGGAGATTAAACATGAAGAATTGGGGGCTAAAAGGGGAGAAAAAGAGGGCTGGAAGTGGGCTGACCGGATGGAGAGTTCACGGGTTGGATGGAGCTGGTGAAGGGAGGAAATGGGTGAGAATGAGAGATGAAATGGGATGGAAATGGGTGGAGCATGGGCGATCAGCTAGGAGCAGAACCGCTGGTCAAAGGCTTGGATCAGGGACACGTGGCAGCACTACAGGCTGCCACCGAATTAATGAGGAGTTTCAAGAATTGCCGCGGTGCCCCTGGATCTTCATAACAAGCTGCCAAAGTCCTTCCCCCTCCAGCTCTCTCATTTTGGTCCTCCGTTAGTTCCGTTAGCCCACCGTTAGCTCATTTTGCCTTGAAAAACTTAACGGACTTTGACGGAATAATTTAAAGCTCAACTTTAAAGCCCGAAATTGCCTCAAACTTTGTGCTAAACTCCATGAAAGCTCGTTAATAGCTTGGAAATCTACATTAAAGCACAAATACACAAATAATAATATTTTCAAGAATATTTAACTATAAAATAGCATAAAATTAAAGGAAATAAAGGGAAAAATTCGTGAAAATCTTGAGCTCATTACACCCCCAAACTTAAGCTTTGATCGTCCCGAGCAAAGAAATAAAACATTTAGAATGAGCTCATGGACTTAGAAGAACCCAGCACTTGCTCAAGATCATATGCACATTACCATGATGGAAATCAAACTCAAAATTATAAACATGCATAATTGAGGTACAATGTGATTTCGATGCTAGCTCATTTTTTCCTCAAACAATTTACCCATATTACAAAACATATGCCCATCAATAAAATAGCTTAGCTCTAGCAAGGATTGAACGGTCAATGAGATATCAAAAATGAGCAATAAAACCGAAAGAGTTTTAATTTTCACAAGGCTAGGACTCGCATGGCATAACAATATCAATAGGACTTTTTCAAAGCTTATAATGTTGGCCAAGGTTTGGGCTACAAATGAAGGATAGGATAACAAGTCAAGAGAACAAAGAATTTGAAGTCTTCACACAATAACTTGCTTCATGAAAGCACCACTCTTCAAATTACCACAAACTCATTTCATGAACCCCTTAAACTTTAAACTTTGGGTTGAAAAAAGTGAATCAACTACCACAACAATTAAGATTCACCCTTATGTCTCCTTGAGCATTTAAAGCACAATGGCATTTTTTTTCTTTTCTCGCCTCCCTTGACTTTTCTTTTCTTTTGATTTTTCTTTTCATTTCAATTCATTTCTTTTGCTTGCCAAGGGGGCATTTTTTTTTTCACCATTCACCACTTTTCAAACACCAATATCATCAACAATAAAAGCACAATACATCCATGAAGCAACACTTCCAAACAAGCATTCGAAAATAAAATAATTCAAATCAAGCTCTCTTGAAGGGTGATCACAAAGTGTATAGGCTCATGGGATAGGATGATGTGGGTATAAGAAAATGAAGTCGAATGGGGGTCATTGTGTGCTCTAGGCACACGCCATTCTATAAATAAGCTCAAGGGGACACAAGGGATTAATGTAAAATGGGTAGATCGATATGGCTCAAACAATCCAAAGATGGCATATATCATGCTTTTGCCATACACACAAGCCCAAACCAAGCTACTTTAATCAACAATTTTCAAGATCATCTCACGGTCATCAAAACTCAAGAATATGATACTCATCCGACATGCACTATCAAAGCTAGAGCATAGTATAACAAGTCAACTCGAAATCCAAACATGGGCATTATTGATCATGAATGAGGTGAAGATAGCATAAAAGCACACACATATCATCAACTATGCATATAATAAACTCAAGAAGAATCCAAGAAAATAATGCACATATTACTCTCACAAGCACCCAAAAATCAAAGCATTAAAAATGATGGGAATTTCAAGCTAAAGACTTTCGAATTTTCAAAGTTTAACCAAACCTAACCTAACCCCCAAACTTAAAGTAAACGGAGAAAGGAAGGAAAAAAACTCCCTCAAAGTTGATTTCTTAAGAAGTCCGGCCCGAGAGTAAGCCTACTCCAAAGAATTTCCTCAAGCAAAACCCCTACTTTGAAAGCTCAACCCATGTATCAAATCAAGCTCAAAAGAAAAAGTATGAAAGCAATTATGAAAATAAATATATACAAAATAAAAGAAAATCTTTTGTGTGGGGACACTATGTACACCTCCCTACAAACCCACAAAACTCGGGAAGGCATCGAAAAGCGACACATGCATATAAATACAAAAGCAAGTAAACTAACAAAAAAAAATGCTCAAATTACAATTTGCTTTGCTTAGTATCGATATTAGCGTATAAGAGCGAAAATTAAATCATTCCCCGGCAACGGCGCCAAAAACTTGGTTGTGCTGCAAATTAAATTGCAACAACTAGGGCAAGAGTACCCTGCCGTATCAAGTAATATAGTGCGTAAGCAAAAGTATCAATCCCACAGGGAATGCACGGAATTTTCACTCCAACTAAGTACCGAAATTGAGCTAACTAATTATATTTGAGCGAAAATAAATTGAGAATAAAATCTAAAAACTAAAAAATAAAAGAAATCAATTAATATTTACAATGTCGCAAAATGGTTTGGCAACAACAAATCAAGATTAAAAGATAGGATTACAGGAATGCAATATCTCTAATCTAGCTCGTGATTAATTTAATCCTCTCTCTACTTTTCTTTAACTCAAATCTTGGTAGCCGAGAACACTAAATTGGTTAACTACGAGCTCTCGCCCCTATAGCAACCCAAATCTCCCCTACCTCACGAATGGTTCTGGTGGATTGATCGCGTGTTAGAACAAGTCTTCAATTGACTATCTATGAACACTCGTTACCTCTCGGTCGACGTCACATAAATAATTATTGTGTTTTCGAAATAAATAGGAAGGGCTCTCGCTAACTATCCTATAATTCTAGTGATCATCTAATGGGTAGCTAATCCATCGAAAGCATTAGAAACACATAACAATAACTAAGATAATGGGTAATAATAGGTAGAGAAATAATCTCTATTTTTCTACAAGTCATGCGTAGCGGAGGCTATTGGTGTGTGTCAAACACCAACTATTAAATTGATCGGTCCGAAAAGTCGTAGCTCTCGCTCTCACAAATAATTTTAAAATCATTTAATTAATGGCTAAATCAATTAAAAGCATTAAGCCCATCAATAATAATAACCTAACATACTTGTATACTAAATAAAGAGAGAGATTAAATTAAAACACTACAACAACATTGAAAAAATAATTGCATTCCATAAATCAATTAAGCACATAGCCAATTTCACATTTTACAAGTTCATTCAACCCTAGAAAATTACACAATAATCATAAGATATAAAAATTAAAGAGAATATAAATCGATTAAAGGGTGGATCCATGGTTGAAATCACTTGCAATAGCTTCTTTGACACTTGATTTGGTGCTCTAAACCTTCAATGGTGATCACATTTTGGAAGATGAAGAGAGAATTTAGAGAGGAGCTGCTATCCCTTTTGGGGCTTTTCGGCCGTTTGGGGGTATCGATATGTTTGGGGCTGCTTTGGAGAATAAAAATGAAGAGCAAAGTGTGTTGGGGAAGGCGAGGGGCAAAATGGAGATTAAACATGAAGAATTGGGGGCTAAAAGGGGAGAAAAAGAGGGTGGAGGTGGGCTGACCGGATGGAGAGTTCACGGGTTGGATGGAGCGGGTGAAAAGAGGAAATGGGTGAGAATGAGAGATGAAATGGGCGGAAATGGGTGGAGCATGGGCCGGATCGGCTAGGAGAGCGAACCCGGTCAAAGACTTGGATCGGGGACACGTGGCAGCACTACTGGCTGCCACCGAATTAATGAGGACTTTCAAGAATTGCCGCGGTGCCCCTGGATCTTCATAACAAGCTGCCAAAGTCCTTCCCCCTCCAGCTCTCTCATTTTGGTCCTCCGTTAGTTCCGTTAGCCCACCGTTAGCTCATTTTGCCTTGAAAAACTTAACGGACTTTGACGGAATAATTTAAAGCTCAACTTTAAAGCCCGAAATTGCCTCAAACTTTGTGCTAAGCTCCATGAAAGCTCGTTAATAGCTTGGAAATCTACATTAAAGCACAAATACACAAATAATAATATTTCCAAGCATATTTAACTATAAAATAGCACAAAATTAAAGGAAATAAAGGAAAAAATTCGTGAAAATCTTGAGCTCATTACACCCCCAAACTTAAGCTTTGATCGTCCCGAGCAGAGAAATAAAACATTTAGAATGAGCTCATGGACTTAGAAGAACCCGGCACTTGCTCAAGATCATATGCACATTACCATGATGGAAATCAAACTCAAAATTATAAACATGCATAATTGAGGTACAATGTGATTTTGATGCTAGCTCACTTTTTCCTCAAACAATTTACCCATATTACAAAACATATGCCCATCAATAAAATAGCTTAGCTCTAGCAAGGATTGAACGGTCAATGAGATATCAAAAATGAGCAATAAAACCGAAAGAGTTTTAATTTTCACAAGGCTAGGACTCGCATGGCATGACAATATCAATAGGACTTTTTCAAAGCTTATAATGTTGGCCAAGGTTTGGGCTACAAGTGAAGGATAGGATAACAAGTCAAGAGAACAAAGAATTTGAAGTCTTCACACAATAACTTGCTTCATGAAAGCACCACTCTTCAAATTACCACAAACACACTTCATGAACCCCTTAAACTTTAAACTTTGGGTTGAAAAAAGTGAATCAACTACCACAACAATTAAGCTCCACCCTTATGTCTCCTTGAGCATTTAAAGCACAATGGCATTTTTTTTCTTTTTTCGCCTCCCTTGACTTTTCTTTCTTTTGATTTTTCTTTTCATTTCAATTCATTTCTTTTGCTTGCCAAGGGGGCATTTTTTTTTCGCCATTCACCACTTTTCAAACACCAATATCATCAACAATAAAAGAACAATACATCCATGAAGCAACACTTCCCAACAAGCATTCGAAAATAAAATAATTCAAATCAAGCTCTCTTGAAGGGTGATCACAAAGTGTATAGGCTCATGGGATAGGATGATGTGGGTATAAGAAAATGAAGTCGAATGGGGGTCATTGTGTGCTCTAGGCACACGCCATTCTATAAATAAGCTCATAAGGGGACACAAGGGATTAATGTAAAATGGGTAGGTCGATATGGCTCAAACAATCCAAAGATGGCCTATATCATGCTTTTGCCATACACACAAGCCCAAACCAAGCTACTTTAATCAACAATTTTCAAGATCATCTCACGGTCATCAAAACTCAAGAATATGATACTCATCCGACATGCACTATCAAAGCTAGAGCATAGCATAACAAGTCAACTCGAAATCCAAACATGGGCATTATTGATCATGAATGAGGTGAAGATAGCATAAAAAGTACACACATATCCTCAACTATGCATATAATAAACTCAAGAAGAATCCAAGAAAATAATGCACATATTACTCTCACAAGCGCCCAAAAATCAAAGCATTAAAAATGATGGGGAATTTCAAGCTAAAGACTTTCAGAATTTTCAAAGTTTAATCAAACCTAACCTAACCCCCAAACTTAAAGTAAACGGAGAAGGGAAGGAAAAAAAACTCCCTCAAAGTTGATTTCTTAAGAAGTCCGGCCCGAGAGTAAGCCTACTCCAAAGAATTTCCTCAAGCAAAACCCCTACTTTGAAAGCTCAACCCATGTATCAAATCAAGCTCAAAAGAAAAAGTATGAAAGCAATTATGAAAATAAATATATACAAAATAAAAAGAAAATCTTTTTGTGTGGGGACACTATGTACACCTCCCTACAAACCCACAAAACTCGGGAAGGCATCGAAAAGCGACACATGCATATAAATACAAAAGCAAGTAAACTAACAAAAAAAAATGCTCAAATTACAATTTGCTTTGCTTAGTATCGATATTAGCGTATAGGAGCGAAAATTAAATCATTCCCCGGCAACGGCGCCAAAAACTTGGTTGTGCTGCAAATTAAATTGCAACAACTAGGGCAAGAGTACCCTGCCGTATCAAGTAATATAGTTCGAAAGCACAAGTATCAATCCCACAGGGAATGCACGGAATTTTCACTCCAACTAAGTACCGAAATTGAGCTAACTAATTATATTTGAGCGAAAATAAATTCAGAATAAAAACTAAAAACTAAAAAATAAAAGAAATCAATTAATATTTACAATGTCGCAAAATGGTTTGGCAACAACAAATCAAGATTAAAAGATAGGATTACAGGAATGCAATATCTCTAGTCTAGCTCGTGATTAATTTAATCATCTCTCTACTTTTCTTTAACTCAAATCTTGGTAGCCGAAAACACTAAATTGGTTAACTACGAGCTCTCGCCCCTATAGCAACCCAAATCTCCCCTACCTCACGAATGGCTTAGGTGGATTGATCGCGTGTTAGAACAAGTCTTCAATTGACTATCTATGAACACTCGTTACCTCTCGGTCTGACGTCACATAAATAATTATTGTGTTTTCGAAATTAATAGGAAGGGCTCTCGCTAACTATCCTATAATTCTAGTGATCATCTAATGGGTAGCTAATCCATCGAAAGCATTAGAAACACATAACAATAACTAAGATAATGGGTAATAATAGGTAGAGAAATAATCTCTCTATTTTTCTACAAGTCATGCCGGTAGCCGGAGGCTATTGGTGTGTGTCAAACACCAACTATTAAATTGATCGGTCCGAAAAGTCAGGTAGCTCTCGCTCTCACAAACAATTTTAAAATCATTTAATTAATGGCTAAATCAATTAAAAGCATTAAGCCCATCAATAATAATAACCTAACATACTTGTATACTAAATAAAGAGAGAGATTAAATTAAAACACTACAACAACATAGAAAAAATAATTGCATTCCATAAATCAATTAAGCACATAGCCAATTTCACATTTTACAAGTTCATTCAACCCTAGAAAATTACACAATAATCATAAGATATAAAAATTAAAGAGAATATAAACCGATTAAAGGGTGGATCCATGGTTGAAATCACTTGCAATAGCTTCTTTGACACTTGATTTGGTGCTCTAAACCTTCAATGGTGATCACATTTTTGGAAGATGAAGAGAGAATTTAGGAGAGGAGCTGCTATCCCTTTTGGGGCTTTTCAGCCCGTTTGGGGCTGTCTGATATGTTTTGGGGCTGCTTTGGAGAATAAAAATGAAGAGCAAAGTGTGTTGGGGAAGCTGAGGGGCAAAATGGAGATTAAACATGAAGAATTGGGGGCTAAAAGGGGAGAAAAAGAGGGCTGGAAGTGGGCTGACCGGATGGAGAGTTCACGGGTTGGATGGAGCGGGTGAAGGGAGGAAATGGGTGAGAATGAGAGATGAAATGGGCTGAAAATGGGTGGAGCATGGGCGGATCGGCTAGGAGCGAACCGCGGTCAAAGGCTTGGATCAGGGACACGTGGCAGTACTACAGGCTACCACCGAATTAATAAGGAGTTTCAAGAATTGCCGCGGTGCCCCTGGATCTTCATAACAAGCTGCCAAAGTCCTTCCCCCTCCAGCTCTCTCATTTTGGTCCTCCGTTAGTTCCGTTAGCCCACCGTTAGCTCATTTTGCCTTGAAAAACTTAACGGACTTTGACGGAATAATTTAAAGCTCAACTTTAAAGAGCGAAATTGCCTCAGATTTTGTGCTAAACTCCATGAAAGCTCGTTAATAGCTTGGAAATCTACATTAAAGCATAAATACACAAATAATAATATTTCCAAGCATATTTGACTATAAAATAGCACAAAATTAAAGGAAATAAAGGGAAAAATTCATGAAAATCTTGAGCTCATTACACCCCAAACTTAAGCTTTGATCGTCCCGAGCAAAGAAATAAAACATTTAGAATGAGCTCATGGACTTAGAAGAACCCGGCACTTGCTCAAGATCATATGCACATTACCATGATGGAAATCAAACTCAAAATTATAAACATGCATAATTGAGGTACAATGTGATTTCGATGCTAGCTCACTTTTTCCTCAAACAATTTACCCATATTACAAAACATATGCCCATCAATAAAATAGCTTAGCTCTAGCAATGATTGAACGGTCAATGAGATATAAAAAATGAGCAATAAAACCGAAAGAGTTTTAATTTTCACAAGGCTAGGACTCGCGTGGCATGACAATATCAATAGGACTTTTTCAAAGCTTATAATGTTGGCCAAGGTTTGGGCTACAAATGAAGGATAGGATAACAAGTCAAGAGAACAAAGAATTTGAAGTCTTCACACAATAACTTGCTTCATAAAAGCACCACTCTTCAAATTACCATAAACTCACTTCATGAACCCCTTAAACTTTAAACTTTGGGTTGAAAAAAGTGAATCAACTACCACAACAATTAAGCTCCACCCTTATGTCTCCTTGAGCATTTAAAGCACAATGGCATTTTTTTTCTTTTCTCGCCTCCCTTGACTTTTCTTTTCTTTTGATTTTTCTTTTCATTTCAATTCATTTCTTTTGCTTGCCAAGGGGGCATTTTTTTTCGCCATTCACCACTTTTCAAACACCAATATCATCAACAATAAAAGCACAATACATCCATGAAGCAACACTTCCCAATAAGCATTCGAAAATAAAATAATTCAAATCAAGCTCTCTTGAAGGGTGATCACAAAGTGTATAGGCTCATGGGATAGGATGATGTGGGTATAAGAAAATGAAGTCGAATGGGGGTCATTGTGTGCTCTAGGCACACGCCATTCTATAAATAAGCTCAAAAGGGGACACAAGGGATTAATGTAAAATGGGTAGGTCGATATGGCTCAAACAATCCAAAGATGACCTATATCATGCTTTTGCTATACACACAAGCCCAAACCAAGCTACTTTAATCAACAATTTTCAAGATCATCTCACGGTCATCAAAACTCAAGAATATGATACTCATCCGACATGCACTATCAAAGCTAGAGCATAGCATAACAAGTCAACTCGAAATCCAAACATGGGCATTATTGATCATGAATGAGGTGAAGATAGCATAAAAAGCACACACATATCCTCAACTATGTATATAATAAACTCAAGAAAGAATCCATGAAAATAATGCACATATTACTCTCACAAGCGCCCAAAAATCAAAGCATTAAAAATGATGGGGAATTTCAAGCTAAAGACTTTCGAATTTTCAAAGTTTAACCAAACCTAACCTAACCCCCAAACTTAAAGTAAACGGAGAAGAGAAGGAAAAAAACTCCCTCAAAGTTGATTTCTTAAGAAGTCCGGGCCCGAGAGTAAGCCTACTCCAAAGAATTTCCTCAAGCAAAACCCCTACTTTGAAAGCTCAACCCATGTATCAAATCAAGCTCAAAAGAAAAAGTATGAAAGCAATTATGAAAATAAATATATACAAAATAAAAAGAAATCAATTAATATTTACAATGTCGCAAAATGGTTTGGCAACAACAAATCAAGATTAAAAGATAGGATTACAGGAATGCAATATCTCTAGTCTAGCTCGTGATTAATTTAATCCTCTCTCTACTTTTCTTTAACTCAAATCTTGGTAGCCGAGAACACTAAATTGGTTAACTACGAGCTCTCGCCCCTATAGCAACCCAAATCTCCCCTACCTCACGAATGTCTCAGGTGGATTGATCGCGTGTTAGAACAAGTCCTCAATTGACTATCTATGAACACTCGTTACCTCTCGGTCGACGTCACATAAATAATTATTGTATTTTCGAAATTAATAGGAAGGGCTCTCGCTAACTATCCTATAATTCTAGTGATCATCTAATGGGTAGCTAATCCATCGAAAGCATTAGAAATACACAACAATAACTAAAATAATGGGTAATAATAGGTAGAGAAATAATCTCTCCATTTTTCTACAAGTCATGCCGGTAGTCGGAGGCTATTGGTGTGTGTCAAACACCAACTATTAAATTGATCGGTCCGAAAAGTCAGGTAGCTCTCGCTCTCACAAACAATTTTAAAATCATTTAATTAATGGCTAAATCAATTAAAAGCATTAAGCCCATCAATAATAATAACCTAACATACTTGTATACTAAATAAAGAGAGAGATTAAATTAAAACACTACAACAACATTGAAAAAATAATTGCATTCCATAAATCAATTAAGCATATAGCCAATTTCACATTTTACAAGTTCATTCAACCCTAGAAAATTACACAATAATCATAAGATATAAAAATTAGAGAGAATATAAACTGATTAAAGTGTGGATCCATGGTTGAAATCACTTGCAATAACTTCCTTGACACTTGATTTGGTGCTCTAAACCTTCAATGGTGATTACATTTTTGGAAGATGAATAGAGAATTTGGGAGAGGAGCTGCTACCCCTTTTGGGGCTTTTCAGCCCGTTTGGGGCTGTCTGATATGTTTTGGGGCTGCTTTGGAGAATAAAAGTGAACAGCAAAGTGTGTTAGGGAAGCTGAGGGGCAAAATGGAGATTAAACATAAAGAAATGGGGGCTAAAAGGGGAGAAAAAGAGGGCTGGAAGTGGGCTGACCGGATGGAGAGTTCGCGGGTTGGATGGAGTGGGTGAAGGGGGAAATGGGTGAGAATGAGAGATGAAATGGGCTGGAAATGGGTAGAGCATGGGCCGAGAACCGCGGGTTAAAGGCGTGGATCAGTGACACGTGGCAGCACCACAGGCTGCCATCGAATTAATGAGGAGTTTCAAGAATTGCAGCGGTGCCCCTGGATCTTCATAACAAGCTGCCGAAGTCCTTCCCCCTCCAGCTCTCTCATTTTGGTCCTCTGTTAGTTTCGTTAGCCCACCGTTAGCTCATTTTGCCTTGGAAAACTTAACGAACTTTGACGGAATAATTTAAAGCTTTACTTTAAAGCCCGAAATTGCCTCAAACTTTGTGCTAAACTCCATGAAAGCTCGTTAATAACTTGGAAACCTACATTAAAGCACAAATACACAAATAATAATATTTCAAAGCATATTTAACTCTAAAATAGCACAAAATAAAAGGAAATAAAGGGGAAAATTTATGGAAATCTTGAGCTCATCAGCGGGCTGCTCGGCTAACCAATGCGCGTGCGTGATCTCTATTTTATGGGAGAGTTCCAATTTCGATGTACTCTTTTAGTTCAGATATCCAACTCTTTTCAGCCTCTTCCACGTCCATTATTACTGGTCTCTGCACGGCCGTGCATTCGAGGTACTCTATCCATGTATGAGTAGATAACGCATCGACATCTGCTGTTGCTATCTTGGATAAATAATTAGCTCGTGTGTTTTCTTCGTGATCAATCTACTTTAATTCCCAATAATCAAATTTGGAAGTCAACTTTTTTGCCATCTCGCAATATTGGAGCAACGTGGGATTGTTAGTCCCATACTCTCCCAAAATTTGGTTCACAACAAGTTGTGAATCACTGTGAGTGGGTAAGTCTTTTACTCCCATATCGACGCACAGCTCCATGCTGCGATCAATGCCTCATACTCAGCCTGATTATTTGAGCTCTTGAATTTAAATTTGAGAGCCTTCTCAACTTCATGGTCGCCGTTCGGTGAAATCAATAACAAACCAGCCCCACTGTTGTCATGTGTTGAGGATCCGTCCACAAATAAACACCAATATTGTTCGGGCCGTATGCGGGGCGTGGCTAAGGAGGTGACGACCTCTTGCCCGGTTGCCAAAATGATGGCCTTCTTCCCATCAGTTGCTTTCATTTCCACTTGAGTATTTTCTTGGGTAAATGAAGTTTCAGCAACAAAATCTGCTAGGGCTTGAGCTTTGATCTCCTTTCTTGGCGTATAAGTTATATCAAACTCGGTAAGCTCTATTGACCAGTTGAGGAGTCACCCTGAGCATTCTGGCTTGTGTAAAATTTTTCTAAGTGGTGCATTTGTTTACACAAAAATAGAATGAGACAAAAAATATGCCCTGAGTTTGCGGGCAGCAATGACAACAGAGTAAGCTAATTTTTCTGCATTCATATATCTTGTTTCTACATCACTTAGAGCTTTTGAAACATAATAAACGGAATTTTGAACATTGTCCTCTTCTAGTACTAACACTGCTGCCACAGCTAAATCGGTGGCTCCCAGATAGACATACAGAGTATCACCTTGTTTTGGGCTAACTAACAGAGGTGGACGACCAAGATATTCTTTGGGTTGCTCGAAAGCGGATTGGCATTCTGGGGTCCAATCAAAAGCTTTGTTACCTTTTAACACTTTGAAAAAAGGTAAACATTTTTTAGTTGCTCGCGACATAAAACGGCCCAAAGCCACTACGCGGCCATTCAGCTTTTATACCTCTTTGATGCATGTGGGTGGCTTCATATCTAGCAACGCTTGATTTTTTCTGGGTTTGCTTTGATTCCCCGCTGACTGACCATGAAACCCAAAAATTTGCCTGCAGTTACTCCGAATGTGCACTTGCTAGGATTTAACTTCATATTATTTTTTCGAAGATTCTAAAAAGTTTCCGCCAGGTCTTCTACATGAGGTCGCTTCTTTGATTTGATCACCATATCATCAATATAGGCCTCCACATTTCTTCCCAACTGGTCGCCAAAAACTCTGTTCACCATTCTTTGGTATGTTGCCCCGGCATTTTTCTGCCCAAACGGCATCATTACATAGCAGTAGATTCCCCCAGCTGCCCGAAATGCAGTCAACTCCTGGTCTTCTAAAGCCATCTTTATTTGGTGATTGCCAGAATATGCATTAATAAAGCTCAGCATAGTGTGCTCAGCTATGGCGTCCACCAACTTATCAATACGTGGCAGAGGGTAGTCTTTCGGGCAAGCCTTGTTCAAGTCCGTGAAGCCTACACACATTCTTCATTTTTTGTTGACTTTCAAGACCATCACAACATTTGCCAACCATGATGGGTAATACAACTCTTTGATAATCTTGGCCTTGAGTAGCTTTTTGACTTCTTCCTTTATCGCGGTCTCTTTTTCAGGACCGAATGCCCGCGGTTTCTGCTGTATGGGGGTACTCTGCATTTACATTCAGACGATGCTCGGCAACCTCAGTGCTCACTCCTTCCATGTCCTCTACTGCCCATGCAAACACATCAAGACTGTGCTTTAAAAATTCAATCAAATCTTCGCGGTCTTGCCCGTGCAGCTGTCCACCAATCTTGATTTTCTGATCTTGAAAGAGAAGGTTGATGACTACTTCCTCTAACTCGTCACAAGGCTTCAAATCAGTTTCCTTCTAACTTGCATGGTATCAATTTTTATCTCTTTAACTGCCCGACTGCCCATCTCCTGCGCCCGGTTGTCAATCTCTTGTCCCCCTGCCTCACTTGTTTGGGCGGCCAACTCTTCACGTAAATGTGGTGGAGGAGGTGGCGACCCAACAAGTGAGGTATCTTGCTCGCTTGCTACTGCATTAATCATGCCTACCATTGGATCTTGTCCCTTGGTTATTTTTAAGCTTTTCGAAATGCTCCATTTGTGCTCATCATCTTCCATGGTCATTTTTCGCTTTAGCTTTTGTGATTCAACCACGTGCTCTAGCATTGACCCTGGATCACTTTTAATGCAAGCGACCCCTTTTGGGGTAAGAAATTTTAACGCTAATACGGGATTGATGCAACTATCTGAAGAGCATCATGGCCTATTGGTCCAAAATCACATTATAGGTTGAGGGGAGATCAATCACCATAAAAGTTATTTTTTCTATCCGTACCCTATTTCTGTCCCGCAACCTCACTTGCAATTTTATCGTGCCCTTCACATTAACCTTGTGATTTAAAAAACCTTCGAGCTGGCCACCATACGGTGTTAGGTGTGCATCTGCAGGCCCCATTGCTCTAAAATAGGAATAGTATAGGATATCTCTGCCAGCCCCCGTATCTACTAGAATCCTGCCCACCTCGTGCCGTTCAATTATAGCGGAGATAACCAAAGGTTGCTCAGCCTGTAAGGTCGTCGTTGCCAGCTCATGTGGGGCGAACCCAATTATCTTATCAGCGTCGCCCTGCTGAGGAGGTACATAGGGCACATTTTTCAAGCTGTGAATCTGGTTTCTCAACTGAGTTATACTTGGAAACTCCTCCTTTATTACTCCAATGTGGGGATAATGTTCCTCCTCCGCAGCATCATGGCGGTCTGCATCTTCATGACGGGTGGGCGCCCGATCTGCCCTGTACTTGCTTAGGGCCCCTTTGTTGATCAACCTCTGTATCTCTTTCTTAAGCTGTAGACACTCTTCCGTCGTGTGCCCAATATCTTTATGAAAGTTGCAATATTTCTTCGGGTCCCTTGTACCCAGACTGTTCTTGCTCATCGGCCGCGGAGCGAGCAAGTCTTCCACCCTCATAATCTCCTCTCTTGAAGTATTGAGCGGTGTGAAGGTGTCACGCTCCTTATCTGTCCCAAAATCTGTGACCCCCATAGGCTTGGTCCTGCTCTTATCATGTCTGCGGGTAGCCTCCTTGTATCCGCGGTCGGCCTCTTTGTAGGGGCGATCAGTCTCTTTCATTTCACTTTCCACTGGAGCCTCCGCGCTCCCTATCCTTTGCGCTTGTTCAAACAACTCTGGTCTATTCTTGGGTGGGCGAGTAAACACTTCCATTTTGAGAGTGTTGGGCGATCGCCTCAAAGCAGGTCAACACCTCTTTATCAGAAATGTCATTTATCTGCTCCAAAATAGTTCTGAAGCGTTCCACGAATGCAAGGATAGATTCGCCCGACCTCTGTTTCACGTTACTCAACGCGCCTCTTGTTTTAGGCAGAGCACCTGCTGTTCCAAATTCTCCCATAAACACCTTCTATAAATGTTAGGTCCGAGGGTTGCTCTGTATAGGCTAGAGGGGGGTGAATAGCCTATACAAGATGTAATAAAAATTTCATCCAATTTTTAACATTTAAAAATTGAGGAGTAGATGAAATGATTAATACAAGTTTATCATCTTCCTTATCGTAATCGCTAGCCGAATTTAGAAACATAGGACATCCTAGATCGCAGATGTAGATCATGGACATTCGAATCGCCAGATATGAAACATGCATTGGAAGATATATGTTGAACTTAGCCGATGGAAATGAGTTTGAGCAATGAAGAATAAACAAAGATAAGTTTAACAATTTAGATTAAAGTAACGTAAAGATTTGATATGAAAGAGAACTTGACAGTTGACTATAATCTGTATTAGATGCATCATTTACTTTCCTTAAACAGATTGCACATGATAAAGCAAATTATACAAGAAAGAGACATCAAGGCTGAATGTAACAAATATATATTATATTAAAATTCACAGAGGTTTGCTCTGGGCAAACATGCTTAGTACATCAACCTAGACTCTCTAACCTAGCAATCTCCTTAGGAAAAAGAAGGAGAAATGAAGAAAGCGAAATCAAATATATCGAAAATACATTAGAAGATGTACTTAATGTTTATTAAGACATCTTCCCGTAGTTTCAACTCGATGTATTTGTTGTGAGAAGAGAATATTAGGAGTTGTTCAAATAGCAAGTATTTGAACAACCGAGTGCTAAGCACTCGACCAAATATGATGACACCTTATTGCACAATCGGCACGCTTATAATGTAGTATAAGTCGCCGATATGAATGCAACTGACATGTAAGTTCGGCTCTTCATCGGACATCTTCAAGCTTGATCTCGCTTCAACGATCCGTAAGATACTTGGTCTCTTTCTTTGGATGATGAAGTTGAGGCCAGAAGAGACCGAGTTCTTCGAAGGAAGAAGAACTCAAATCAACAACAAGGTTGTTGATCGCGCAGCTTCTCGGCTTTTGGATTTTCTCTCTCTCTCACAAAGTGTTTGTTCTTACACTTGTGATTTCTCACTGAAGGAGTGGTTCGGATTGAAGAAATGAAGATCAATACCACAACCTTTCTCAAGCATAAGCATACGTTTGTGTGTTCTAGTGCTTGTGCTCTCTCTTGTGCTCTATGTCTTTGTTGTCCGTTTAGAAATGAGGATGAGAGTCTTCTTATATAGCCGAGAAGAAGAGGTGACCGTTGGTGTATTGAATAGGTTTATGCCCATTGGTGATCGAATCTCATAATGCAACAGAGTACATTTTTGGATTTGTTGGGCAAAGACCTTCGCTAGGTTTGAGTCTTGAAGATGATCCGTGACAGCCGGACATAGTTGGACGTGTCGAGCTTAGCCTGGATGCACTGATTGATGTGGACGTATCATTGCTTTGACCGGAGTGCGGCGTCTGTGCTTGGCCTTTTTCGGAAATGAAGCTTTGAAGACCGCGAACACTGTTCGAAGAGGAAATGTCTATTGGATAAACGTGAAGGTGCGACATCGATGCGTATCTTGGATTTGTCGACAGATCTTGTAACGGATCTATTTTGGCTTGAAGTGCGTTGAGTAACGACCGATGTATCTCGTGATCTTACGTTTCTCGGCTTGTTCGATGAGGAATTTGGCCGATTCGAGATCCGCCATTATAGAACCGCGATGTAGAAACCGCCGATGGTCACGATGTTCCTCTTGAATAAATAGCTTCTCTCAGTTGTTCGATGAAGTGCTTTGGCGGATACGAGAGTCGCCGATATAGAACTGGCGATGTAGAGATGGCTATTTAGGCATCATAGAAGGAAATGTCTACTAGTGAGACATCCGCCGATAGTCACGTCACCGGCAATTTGAAGAGCTTGATTCATATGAAGGTTTGTCATCATTCGGTAGGACAAAGACTCGGATATGTACAAAGACTTCCTAGTCTAATGACCTATGCATTGTTTCAACAAGCCGCCACACTAACCTAGACGCCTTTTAGCCACTTGTGAAACATGCGTTGTAATGGGAACAAGCAAATCACCGTGTTGGAATATGCATACATATATATCACCGATTTACGTGCATATTCCTAACAATAAATCTGGCCAACTCTTAACTGACCCTTCAGGTAGGTTGGCGAACCATGTAGCAGCCTTACCTTGTAGAGTACCCACGAAAGCCTTGCAGGTGATTGTGTCGTCCATGGTGAGCAAAGTAAGCTTCATCTCAACGTGGTTGAGATGGTCGCATGCGCTAGTCTTCCCCTCATATCCATTAAAGGCGGGATATGTTATAGTCGGGTCAGGTGGGGAATCACAGATTCAGCTTACAAACGGCTTGAAACGGGTACCAATGGGTGTTATCTTGGCCTTCTTAGTTTCAATGGCCTTCAGACGCCTTCTCAGATCCTGGACTTCATCCTGGGCTGGCCTGCTGGCCGCCTGAATTTTTGACTGCTTCCTTTCAAGGGATCTCCCCTGTCTCGAACTTGCCGATCTGCCCCTCTTCAGGGAATACCCATGCGACATTGTAGCTCGGCTTTGAGGAGATTTTGATCGCCTCGTTGGTTTGTAGGCGTGCCTGTTGTACCTTTTGTGGAAGTTCGGATCAGATTTCCCCTCGCAACTTCTTTCCTATGCGGTCCTTCCCACTGCTTCATTCACGCGACCTCTTGGGTTGTGAAGTCTATGCCGGACACTAACTCTACTCTGAGAAGGTGCCTGCTCGCCCATATGCCTGGCCATACGCTCATCATCCCGGATCTGTCTGGTCTTGCTTCCTTCCACTGCTCTCCGTTCGGAATGACCAGGCCTCATACTTGAGCGTCCTCCCTTAGGTTGCCTGCTAGGTCCCCGCGACCCACTTATAGTAATTGGTACCACCTTAGTAGGCTGGGGTGCTGGTGTTTGTGAACCCAACAGTGCGGCTGGAATGGGTACCTCAGCCTGACCTATCGCCCGCAAGAGCTGGTTATTCAGCATTATCTGGACAAGTGCGGCCGTTTGCATCTTAAGTGCCTCTGCTTGGACGGTCGGATCGGCCTCGGGTGGCATGGATGTACCCGTGGTCGCCCGACGCGTGTCCAACAGATCACACAGGTCACTAGCCCCCGCATGTGGCTCTGCCACCTTCTTACTGGTCGGGCACCCTTGCCCTTAGCAGGTTTTTTAGTTGCAGGCTCTTTGCGATTCCTTAAGGCGTGCAAAGTTTCCTCTGGTTGTATACCACCTTGTGGCGGTGCAGCTGTGGCAGGATTTGGCACTATATTGGTCGTTCCCGTTGGCTCAACCGTGGGATGAGCGGGATCGTTGCCAGCGCCAACAGTTGTCATGTTACCTGCCATGATCACCGGAGTTTTTGAGAGGTTTGAATTGTGTTTGGGATATCTGGGCTTTCAAACGTTCCCGCAATGGAACCACTGATGATACCGAATTTTGCACCGTGGTCTTGATGAAAATTTGCTCCGGTGAAATGACTTGTAACTAGTCTGAAAAGAAGAACAGAGTTACTGCGCAGGGGATCCTTGCAAAGCTCCTCCGGTGTGAGAATTAGCAATGTGTATCTGAGAAAGAATAAAGCTAATTCAGGGAGCAAAAAATGTATATTTGCGCGTACCTTGTACTATGTCTAATAGTAGTATTTATAAGAGAGTAGTGATGCCCTAGATAGTTTCGGGCGGTAACTGATACAATCAAATCCCGTAGTTTACGGGTCAAAGTAACGTGTCCGTTCTAGACTTATCGGTAAATCGAAGATAATTTCGTGATACGCTCGGAGATAGTTCCGTGATGTACTACAAGATAGTTGAGAAATAGTTCCGTGATATACAATGAAATATTCCATAATATACTTGAAGATAATTCGGGGATAATCCGCGTAATACACAATACAGCCGCTAGCCGGGCATAATGGGCAGCTCGCCCACGTGAGGAGCTTGTCTTTTTGAGCAGCTTGCCCTCTTGAGGTAACCCGTCACTTTTACCCAATATTTTACTATTTGTCATTTTTATCCTCGGTATAACTTTTGGGTAGTTCAAAAATCACCTATCAAAATGGGGCAAAATAACGTGGATATCATCAAGGTTCCATTTGAATGTCAGGAAATCAATATGGGAAAATAGTTCTTGTGTGAAGTCAAAGAAAAGGGACTAAAACTCGCTTTTTTGAATTCCATTAGTTAATATGAAATCAACATGAAATATTTGGTCTAGTTTTTGCTACCGTTAATACTACTAAAAATATAAGACGTAAATTGTAGAAAATTTTTTCCCATAGAAAAATAATAATGATATTTATCCAATTTTTCTAGGACAACAAAATTAGATGAGAAAAAAGTAATTTCCATATTTGTCTTTTGTGTATTTCCTTTAGGGGTGGCAATGGCAGGCACGACACGATTGCACGAACCAGCACGACACGATTATAAACACGAATTACGAGACAAGAAACACAATAAGGCACGGCACGATACGACACGACACGACACGACACGAAACACGACACGAAAGCACGAAATTATAAATTTAGTTAAAATAACGTTTATTATTATATTTATGATCAAATAAGATAGATAACACGAAAACACGATAGTGTGGCACGAACACGACACGATGACACGAATTGCCACCCCTAATTTCCTTCCTATTCAAAGGCATCCCAAAAGGTGAGGGAGAAAAAAAAAGGTAAATTATAAATAACCCTCTCAATTATGAGTTGGGTTCAAATTGCCTCCCTCAACTATCAAATTTAGGGGTGTTAATGGTTGGTTTAGGCTAAAACCACGAATCGAACTATCTCCCATTGGTTTCACTTTTTTCAAACCAAATTGAACCACTTGAAGTTCGAAACCGAACCAAGCCAGTCAGTTTGGTTCGGTTTTGCTGTTCAAATAATTTTTTTAATTAAATTAATCATTCATATGTTATAAATTAAATGCTTGTAATATTGATAAATCCAACATTAAAAATAACATTAAAATCAAGGGAAATGAAATGCTTAATTGCTAATTAAAAGCAAAAGAACAAAAATAAAGCAAGGATGTTTACGTTTATGCTCACTACTCTTACAAAATTCAAATTCTATATAAAAACAAATTAGCAATTATTAGTGTGTGTATATATATATATATATATATATATATATATTAACATGGTGATTCGATTCGGCACAAAAAATCGCAAACCGAACTGAACCGCGTAGTTCATAAATTTTTCAAACCTAAATTGAACTGACCTAACCCAAAATCGAACCAAACCGACCGATTCGGTTCGATTCGATTCCGCGGTTCGGTAGTTCGGACTTACACCCCTACTATCAATTGAAGTAATGTGTCCTCTCAACTATAACATTTTCTTTAATCACAACTTTTGTTTAGGCACTGCCATTTAAGTTGGCGTAAAATGCCACTTGAAATTCATGTGACCATCTTTAGTACTCCATCCGTCCCTAAATTATTGTCTTCCTTTCCTTTTTTGTCCATCCCAAAATAATTGTCTTGTTTGAAAACTTTCCTTTTTAGGAAATCACTTTTACCATTTTACCCTTACTTTTTCTCTTACTTTAATTATGAGCTACATACACATGGACATTAAAGAAAATTACACATTATACCAATATTAATAATCAAGTCAATTGTTTTTTTCTTAATCCGTGTGCCGGATCAAACAAGACAATAATTAAGGGATGGAGGGAGTATTTTTTTTATTACCATAATGTTCTTTTGGTGTTTCAATTGACTATTTTACCCTTGTTGTTCTAAGACCCTTTTATGCTTGAAGATGGTAAAAAATTGCTTATATTTATTTTGAATATTATGGTAAAAATAGTATATACAGATGGTCATATAAGTCTTAGGTGGGCGAATTACGTCAAATCAAATGGCAATGACCTAAACAAAATGTCTAATTTAAAAAAATATTATAGATGAGGAGGGTACGTTGTTCTAATCAATATATATATAATGACAGAAGCATATTGGCCCTGCCACATATGGCAATTTCCCGCCTAAAACAACTTGCTAAAAATGAAACATCATTTTTAAGAAAAAATAATATTAATGTATTTGCCATATGTTAATTGATATTGCTGAAAAAACTCTTCATTTCCTGTAATCACATTAATTGAATGTTATATAAATGTTGTCAGCATAGTAAATAGTGAGAAATGAATCACAAGAACTTAATTTGTTTTGATGAAAGCCCAAGCCCTGCATTAAAATTTTAATTTTGTTATTTAACCCTTTTATTTAAATTTATATTGTTGAAAAACACTCCGTTCCTTGAAACAGATTAATTGAATGTTAAATATATGTTCAGTGCATAGTATATCATGAGAACATAATCTGGATGCCTTGGACTTCTAAAATACAAATTAAATTTGGCACCTAAAAATGACCCTTTAAATTCAATGATTGCAAACAATATAAATAGATTTCAACCCCTCTCCCAAAACGAACCCATTGTTAGCAATAGAGTCATTCAAGCAAGTGTACCAACATAACAATTTTCCAAAAGAGATGTAATGGACTCTCTAAAAGGTAGTATCTATGGGCATACATCACTGCAGTAGAGGAAAGGGAGAGAGACTATGAAAATGTATGGCGGATATAGGAGGGAAAATGATGCTTGGCCACACCCACAAGGAGATGAAATTGATTTGTCTTGTACAGAAGTCATGAATGAGGTAAGCCTTCTATTTATAATGTTGAAAAGCTTAACTATGCTCCTCAACCCTTCATCCACTAAACAATATCGCCCTTCAATCACCTATATGCTATAACGTTCCAGTCAACTTAAAAATGTAATCTTGCATTAGCACTATCATCCTCTCTGGCTGCATATAATCTGTTAATATGTTAACGCAAAACATCTATAAAGAATTTTATGAGCTAATTAACTAAACATTTTCACGAGGCATTAATAACAAGAAGCTAGGATCATATGTATCTTTCTTCTATGAAAACTAGCAAAAAGTATGTTATATATACACAAACCATATTTCCATAAAGATAAATCATGATAAACTACATCAAGATGCTTATAATTTAGATTTTTGGTGGTTCAAATCACCCTTGATAATTTTTTTTGCCCCACATAACCTGGATCTCTCAAGAAAATACAACATAATGACAGTTGTGTAATTAAAAAACTTAAAAATTTACAAACACTATTGAACTTAAGAGATGAAACAAAGTTAAATTGGCAATGTAAACATCTTTTTCATATTTTTTCAAAAATAAATTATGAGAACTACATCAGCATGCTTTCCAGTTTAGAGTTTTTCATGATTCAAAAAAACTTCTCATATTTTTTCAAAATGAAATTATGAGAAACTACATTAGCATGCTTTTCGTTTAGAATTTTCATAGTTCAAAAAAACATCTATGATTCGTCAGACGAGATTTCCATGATCTATCTAGAAACTACAACATAAGAATAGAAACACAATGAAATTGAATAGATCAAAAGAATAGAAACACAATGAAATTGGCATGGTAAACAGTGCTAAATGTTGGATTATTTCAAATAAAAGTGTCCCACATGACTTAATATCTAATTGGGCTTTAATATTAAGGGCCCACTTTGATGGTTTAGTGGGAATAAAATATTATTAAAGCTTTTGGGAATTATATAAGGAAAAGGATTCCCTCTTTCTCTGCTCTATAAAAAGATTTAAAGTTCCAAACCCTAAAATACTTTAGGTTTTCTTTTCACGTCTCTAAGAAAAGTTGTAGAGAGAGAGAAAAGAGAAAAAGGCTTAGGGTTAGGGTTTTCTTCTCACCATCAAGAAGAGATTAAAGTAAAGGCAAGGAGGAAGAAAATTCCTACATCAAAGTATTCAACTTTAAGCAAAGCATGGATCAAGGTTAGTACTTAAATTCATGTTCCTAAAATTATATGTTTAGTGATTATTATGTGTTCCAAGATTCTAGGGCATTATAGATTATGAATTCATGAAATTAAAGTAGCATGAAGTTCAATTAAAGTTTACATGTGGTATCAAAGCTTAGGATTATGGAACTCATAATTTTCCTATTACTGACAATTCAATTTGATAAATTATGGTATATTCCGCCTAAAATTTTGTTAGATTGAATTGTTCATATGACCGGTATGTTTGTAAATTGATTATAAAGTAAATCTCAAATTTGGCCGTGACCCGTACTCGGTCCAAACTCTATTCCGTGAAGGCTTGAGAAAAGGTAATGTACAGTGGACTCTTTTGTTGATTGATAGTAATTAAGTGGGACCCCAAGTCTTCATAACAGTACGCAAGTTGAAACTTGCTAACTAACATTGTACAGTAACTTGGTGTTGATGGGAAGATTGGTTTTCATAATTTTGCGCCTTAGAACATTATGGTAATTGGATGGTAAGTTATTTTCCAAATAAAATTTTATTTGTTTGAGGCCTAAAATATGAAAACTATAATGGAACGTGGAGATATTAAATAGCTTGTTAGTCACCAAAGTGGCCGGGCTGAATGGGATATCAACACATTAAATTAATAAAATTACAATTGTTCATGAATAAAGAGATGCCCTTAATGAATGACAAGAATGGTGGATTGAACAATTGAGATTATAGATTATTTAGCTAGGAGGTCATCCAAAGATGGACCATTGCTCGTAATCTATAACATTAAAGGGATAAATCGTTCAGCCTTGGTTAGATAGTCGTATATCCAAAGATAGAAAACTTATTTAGCTAATGTATGTAATGATTATCCATTAAAGTATTTTATATTGGCATCAATTATGTTTATGTATTTAGGGATTGCCCAAAGGTGAACTTAAATACATACTTAAAGTTTTACCAAAAGATATCCGAATCTATTAATGTTAACTCAAAGCACTAAAAGATGAGCATGTATGAATGTTTGCACCGAAAGATAATGCTAGGGAGTTCTCGCTGAAAATTAAAGAATATTTTCACGACTTAGCCGATAAATTCGGTGTGGGTAGCCTTATGGGTGAGTTCATGATCACGTAACGTAAATGTCCAATTTAGCAAGAAAACCGAAGACTTTGGGGATGGATGTGAGTGACTCATTCCTTGTACGCTTTATCATGAACTCCCTTCCTCGCCGAATTTGGTCGGGCCCAGTGAACTACAACACCATTAAGGATAAATGGAACTCAAATGAACTTAAGGCCATGTTAGTGCAGAAGAAGGGAGATTAAAGAAAATAAGGGATCACTCCATCAACCTCACAGTCTATGATGGAAATAACAACAAGAAGGCCAAACCAGGTATGAAGAACAAGAAAAAGGACAAGGCCCCAATGAAGGTTAATGAGGGTCGAATCCGTAAAAGGTTAAATGTTACTTCGCAATAAGGAAGGGCACGTAAAGAAAGATTGCCCTAAAAGGAAGGAATGGTTCGAAAAGAAAGGTATGCATAATATTTATGTATGTTTTGAATCAAACCTTATAGAAGTACCTAATAATACCCGGTGGTTAGATTGTGCAACTACTCATGTGTCTCATGTTATACAGGATTCCTTACGATCCAGCCCATAAACGGAACTGAGCAATACTTGTTTATGGGAAACAGGATGAAAGCACGGATAGAAGGAATTGGGACGTATAGATTGATCTTGGACACCGGCTGTCATGTAGATCTTGAAGGGTGTCTCTATGTTCCTGATTGTGCTAGAAATCTTGTTTCAGTAGGGAAGCTGGATGTTTTAGGTTTTAATTTTAAGTTTGGAAACGGTGTTTTTTCATTATTTAAAAACAAGTACTATTATGGTTCTGGTACTTTGTGTGATTCTCTTTACCGTTTTAATCTTAATAATGAATTTGTCGAATCCCTGTATCATGTTGATTATAGTGTAGGCATGAAACGTAGTGCATCTGATGAAAATTCTGCTTTCTTGTGGCATCAAAGATTAGGTCATATTTCCAAAGAAAGGTTAATGAGGTTGGTGAAAAGTGAAATCCTTCCTCAATTGGATTTTAGTGACTGGGTTATATGTGTGGATTGCATTAAGGGAAAGCAAACCAAAACCACATTAAAAAAGTCTGCCACAAGAAGCACTCAACTTCTTGAATTGATACACACTGATATTTGTGGTCCTTTTGATAACCCTAGTTGGGGTGATGATTAGTATTTTAGCACTTTTATTGATGATTACTCACGTTATGGTTATATTTATTTACCGCATGAAAAGTCCCATACCGTGAATGTCCTTGAGGTGTTTATAAATGAGGTGGAAAGGCAGTTAAATAAAAAAGTGAAAATAGTGAGATCAGATAGAGGTGGTGAATATTATGGAAGGTTCACTGAGAAGGGACAATGTCCAGGTCCATTTGCAAAATTCCTCGAAAGTCGTGGCATTTGTGCACAGTATACAATGCCAGGTACACCTCAGCAGAATGGTGTGGCTGAGAGACGAAATCGTACATTAATGGATATGGTTAGAAGTATGTTAAGTAATTGTTCTTTACCCTTATCTTTGTGGATGCATGCATTAAAGACCGCTGAATATCTTCTCAATCGGGTTCCTAGTAAGGCAGTTCCTAAGACACCTTATGAATTGTGGACAGCAGAAACCGAGTTTGAGACATCTTCATGTTTGGGGTTGCCCAATGGAGGTAAGGTTGTATAATCCACAAGAAAAGAAACTTGATGCTAGGACGTCGGTGGTTATTTCATTGGCTATCCTGAAAAGTCAAGGGGTATAGATTTTACTGTCCTAACCATAGTACGAGAATCGTTGAGTCAGGCAATGCTCGGTTCATTGAGAATGGCTTAGTCAGTGGGAGTGGGGAACCAAGAAAAGTTGACATTAAAGAAATTCGGGTTGAAATGCATGTACCCGATATTCCTTCAGAAGTTGTTGTTCCTATTGTTGTATCACAGTCTCGCAACATACCAGAACAACAAGTTAATGTTGAAACCCCACTGAATGAAAATATAATAAATGAACCGATTACTGTCGAGCAAGAGATTATTGAGCCACAAGAGGAAATAGGATTGAGACGGTCAGGCGTAAGAGACCTGCTATTTCGATGACTATGTGGTTTATAATCTTGAGCATGAATGTGACTTAAGCATTGATGATGATCCAACCTCATTTAGTCAAGCGGTGAATGGTAACAATTCGAAAAGTGGTTAGATGCTATGAAAGCGAAATAAAATCAATGTATGACAATCGAGTTTGGGACTTAGTAGAGTTGCCTAAAGGTTCCAAAAGAGTCGGTTGTAAATGGGTCTTTAAGACTAAACGTGACTCGAATGGAAACATTGAAAGGTATAAGGCCAGACTCGTTGCAAAGGGTTATACACAAAAGGATGGCATTGACTATAAAGAGACCTTCTCCCCGGTATCTAAGAAGGACTCTTTAAGAATTGTTATGGCTTTGGTGGCTCATTATGATTTGGAGCTTCACCAAATGGATGTTAAAACCGCTTTTCTAAATGGTGAGTTGGAAGAGGAGGTTTATATGGATCAACCTGAAGGGTTCGTGACCACAGATAAGGAAAGTTTAGTGTGTAAATTGAAGAAGTCAATATATGGACTAAAACAAGCCTCCCGCCAATGGTATATTAAGTTTAATGATACCATTACTTCTTATGGTTTCACAGAAAACACCGTTGATCGGTGTATCTATATGAAGGTCAGTGGGAGCAAGTTTGTAATATTGGTCTTGTATGTTGATGATATTTTACTTGCTGCTAATGATGTTGGGATGTTACGTAATGTAAAGGAATTTCTCTCTAAGAACTTTGAAATGAAAGATTTAGGTGAGGCATCTTATGTGATTGGAATAGAAATATTTCGTGATAGGTCACATGGAATGTTGGGACTGTCTCAGAAAGCTTACATCAATAAGGTCTTAGAAAGATTCAAAATGGAAAAGTGTTCAGCAGGAATTGTTCCAATACAGAAAGGGGACAAATTTAGTCAAATGCAATGTCCAAAGAACGATTTGGAACGAAAGGAAATGAATTTGATTCCCTATGCATCAGTGGTTGGGAGCTTAATGTATGCACAAACTTGTACTCGGCCTGATATCAGCTTTGCTGTTGGAATGCTAGGCCGGTATCAAAGTAATCCTGGTATTGATCACTGGAAAGCTGCAAAGAAAGTCCTTCGGTATTTACAAGGCACCAAGGAACACATGCTCATGTATAGGAGGTCTAATCACCTCGAAGTTATAGGATATTCAGATTCAGATTATGCCGGATGTGTTGACTCGAGAAAGTCAACATTCGGTTATTTGTTTCTTCTAGCTGGAGGAGCGATATCATGGAGAAGTGGAAAGCAGTCTGTCATTGCTGCTTCTACTATGGAGGCTGAATTTGTGGCATGCTTTGAGGCCACTGTTCATGGATTGTGGTTGCGGAACTTTATTTCAGGGCTTGGAATTGTTGACAGTATAGCCAAGCCGCTGAGAATTTATTGTGACAATTCCGCAGCAGTCTTCTTCTCAAAGAACGACAAGTATTCTAAGGGTGCTAAGCATATGGAATTGAAGTACTGTCGGTCAAAGAAGAAGTGCGAAACATAGAGTGTCGATTGAGCATATCGACCGATCTTATGGTAGCGGATCCGTTAACAAAAGGGTTGCCACCTAAGACATTTCGTGGACATGTCGAAAGGATGGGTATCATGGATAAGTCCTTGTTAGCATGATAGTTTGTATGTGTATACGTATGCATAACGCTTATTTGCTCATTATCTTATGACATTTTGATATCATTTATGGATATGTTTTCGCTTATTTACATTGTATTGTTTTAATGTATTATGGTTTAGTCTTCTTAGGAAGACCGTATGGTTGAGGCTTATAGTTCACCTCATTATGGTTAAAGTTTAAGTTAAATTGATCTTGTGATACATGGAAGGAATCATGTCGATTGAATGATGTGTGACCGCCATGATCCAATCGCTTTAACTTATTTAAAGAAAAGCCCAAATTGACATTATGGAGGATATTATAACATTGCGCACTTAAAGTTGTTATTAAATTCTCAAGTCGTCATATGGGCCAAGTGGGAGAATATAAACTTTGATCATGTTCCTGGAAAGGTAATGTGCGAAGAACACGATAAAATTGGCATTGTAATAGCATTTCGACAAGATGCATGTTGTAATACAACTCACATGTACACAAACAAGTATTTTTCATAAATTGAATTAGTACAAAATTAAAACTGAATATACTTCGTAAATTGCATACATATATGAAATCATGCCCAGATTACAAATAATTTTCAATAATTTTATATATTTTAAATCAACATAGGCTTTATATGAAAGCATTTCGGTAAAATTCAGATCAATGGGAAAAAATATAGATAAGAAAAAAAATTGTTCGTTTGTTCGATTTGGAGCAACAAGAAAGTCGTACGAAAATAAATTGAAAAAATGGCTAAAAAGATGTAAGATTATTTGGACAGATGATTCGGATCTAGCTTACCATGGTTGAGGAAAAGCTTCGGGTAGGTGGGAGACGACGCATTGGAGAGGTTAAAGAGACAAAACATCAAAGAGGTTAGAGAGACGAAGAACTCGATCCGGTGAGACATAAGAAGAATGCTGAGAGAGATTTCATTTCGGTGAGGCGTGTGTGAGAAAGAGAGGCGCCATTTGAGTGTTTCTTGAGAGTTGTCGGTGAGGGGAGTGTGTGTGTGTGTGTGAGAGAGAGAGAGAGCGTCATTTGATGACTTTAGGGTAGGGTGGGTTTCTTCATTTTTTAATTTCAATCAAATGACCCAAATTATTTAACATTTAATCCTACTACGATATTAAGGTAAGTGCACAAAATTTCTCAACATTTAATCCCTCGGTTGTTTGATGACTTTAGGGTAGGGTGGGTTTCTTCATTTTTTTAATTTCAATCAAATGACCCAAATTATTTAACATTTAATCCTACGGCTGATATTAAGGTAAGTGCACAAAATTTCTCAACTTTTAATCCCTCGGTTGTTTGATGACTTTAGGGTAGGTTGGGTTTCTTCATTTTTAATTTCAATCAAATGACTCAAATTATTTAACATTTAATCCTACTACGATATTAAGGTAGTAAGTGCACAAAATTTCTCAACTTTTAATCCCTCAGTTGTTTTTATGTAACAATTAAATTAAAAATGAGGAAATATAACATATCTTGAACAAAGAAATACGACATATATTTTTTTATAGAGTTTCATTACCAAAAAGTCAATTTTATTTCATCAAATCTGAAGCAAGTCTAAGTAAAACTTAAGTAGAAGCATTATCCCTATGTTTATGTAATAAACAAAATTAAAATGGGGGAGAAATCAAACATATTTTGAAATAAACTATGAAGAAATAAATTAGAAAAATAAACTTGAAAATAAAACTTTTAAGAAACAAGTAGGAAATTTTTTTGAGAAAGATACATTTGTGAAATGTTTTTGAACTCATCTATATTATTTGGGCTATTTTACATTGGCCATAAGTAGTTGAATATGTAATATAATTTTTATTTATGTCATTCTCGATTATTAATATTATTTTTCTAAATCTATAAGTTTTTATTATTTATTTGGTTTTTAAATTGTTTTAGTCTATTATTGTAATAAAAATTATAAAAAAAAATTAATGCTTCAAACTTGATTAGTCTGTTGAACTCACATAACCATAGTGTCCCTTTGGTTTCCCGTATCCTCTATATTTTGTCTTTGTGAACCTTCAAATCTATTTTTGTGAATTAGAAGAAAAGCATCAACAATATTATCTTTAGGCATTTTCGTACATTTATCGAAAATATTATGGCTTTGGTACAACAATGCTAAAAGATATCCACAAACGAAAATATTACGGCTTTCGTTCCAACAATGCTAAATGAAGTCGGTGTTCAGCCATGAGTATATGTATGTCAATGTTTTTAGGGTAACAAATCGTTCGATCCGAATATATTGATATGCGATAAAGTTGAAAAGTCAACGAATAAAATAACAAATGTTTTAAGAAAATTTTTTAGAATATATAATGATTAGTCTTACAATGATATATTTTCATTTAAGTCGTTCTCCAATTTATTTGTTTAATTTTGTTTTTCTACTCCATTTTGCTTATATATGAAAAGTTATATGCCGTGCATTTAACGCACGCGGTAAAAACTAGTTGGTAGAAGGGGACAAAACCCAACCCATAGTTGAGGGGGAATAATTTTACCAAAGCCAAAAAAAGAAAAGAAATAGATAAAGGGTAGATAAGACTTTAGGGGTGCAGTCATAGCCGACTAGACCCAACCAAGAAAAGACCCAAACAAACAAACCAAACCAAACCAACAAAAAAAAGTCTGCGATGATATTCATGTCCCCTTCCTCCATTTTCTCTACCTTCTTCCTTCCCCAACAAATGTCTTCACTTTACAAACCCTAACCCTTTCCCCCTCTCCCTCTCTCTTCGATTCCGTCCACCGCAGGACCTCATCTCTACGAGGTCTGCATCGCAATCAACGAAGGAATCGATTCTTTGCTCTGCGGCGACGAGATCTCTCCAGATCTGATTTTGCAAGGTAACTTTCTAGATTCATATATATATATATATATTTGACTTTGATTGGTTGACTTTTTTGTCTTTGCTGAGAAATTTCTCTGATTCATTGAATTGATCGATTATTCATTGCTTGATTATGTAATTTTTGGTCCCAAATTGTTACTTTATTGGTCTATTTTCTTTAATTTATTTTTCTGTATAAGAAGTTCAATCATAGAGAGAGGGAGGTACGATGTTTGTTTTGATGTTGATAATCATGAATCCTCTATGTTTATTTTATTATTGTATCCTAATAATTAAGTTTTTACTTTTATATATCTCTTTTAAATGTGACTCTTGGGCGTCTAAAGTTCTAGGGGATACAAAAGGCCGACAGAGAAAGTGGGTTTGACGTGTGCTTGATGTTAAATCTCTATACCGAAAAAAGCTGTGCATTAACCAATTTTGTTTTTATCATTGAGCGATGGGAGTCAATTGAGTCATTGATCCAATCAGTTTGCGACCAATTTACTGATAAGTGTTCCGCCTGGTACAATTCATTTTGATGGAGCCGTTGATTGAATCATACGATTTTGTAAATGATAACCAATGCTTGATTCATGCTTTTGAACGCTGTGTATTAACATTGATCAATGATCCAGATTGATCAAGGCATGATTGCATGAGATTAAATTGTTTTATGTGAATCATAACATTATATCTTCTATATTTCACTGAAGTTATATTTATTTTTGCACAACACGGTGGATAAATATCATATCTTCAAAACAATAGATAGTAATTGAAAAAATATTCAGATTTGAAGCTTAAATATTAAAAATGCAGACTCTATTTTTCTGGGTCAAGCCGGAAATTGTAAGCATAATTTATTATTATTATTATTTTTTTGTGGAATGGAGAAAGCTTAAAATAGCACATTTCGTGAAAAATCTTTCACAGTTGCTTGCTAACTGTGCTTAAGCCCAGCCTAAATTTCATATGGCCAGGCAGTCTTTTCGAGTTTAATCTGGAGAGAAATCATCAGTGCCTTCCGCTAGCCAAAATATCTTGAGCTTGGTTTTGTTTGGTTTGATTTTAGCAGACCCAAGCCCTACTTCTCTACCTTTCTGGGAAAGTATGCCGCATGTTTTCTTCTCCTCAAATTGTGTTTGAGACATTCTATGTAGAGGAGTTCCGCTGCTCCTCACAAAGTATGGTCCACCTGTTTTGAGATTGTTGGTATGAATGACAGTGTGGCAATTCCTTTGCTGCTGTGAATGTGATTCTTTGTGATCATCATCAAGGTCTAATTATCATTATAAATGACTAGTGGTCTCCCTGGTTCTCATCCTTATGATTCACTACAAGTTGCTCGCAATATGAAAATGAAAAACCCAATAATAGATCCCTTTTTGATTCATGCGCATTATTATCTCTTCTTTGAATGCTCATCAGTAATCTGTTTACAGATATGGATCTTCTGCTGTAATTTATGTTTCATACTCTCATTGGACCTATATGGTTTGCAGTTTGTTCACTGAATAAATGTTTTATGTTGCTGCGGAAGTCAAACCTTTTGGGGCCAAGTTTTGTCACACTTGTTTGATGGAGACATGACTATTCCGATGGATAACACTTTGGGGAGTTTGTCGAGGGACCGTGCTCAACGTCTATTCAACAAGGTATACCTTCGATTATTTAATTTATGTGAATCCATTCGGCAATTTTATCTATTTCATGTGCTTGAAAATCTTTCATCTGGGCAAACTTATGACTGTTTTTGTGTTGTATTTGCGTTTTCTTAGTGAACTCTCATTTATCATTTCTTCCACTCAACTCTACTTGTCTTGCACATTTGTCCATGTTACTTGGTCTTTCAACTTGATGTGTTTTACTAGTATAAATCACCTCCCTTGTTCTGTATACCAGTACAAATCACACAAATTGCAATGGTCATTTGCCATTTTGCAGACTCCTTTCCTTGAGCATACACTGTCACTAAGATGCAAGTCTAGTTTCATGTTCTAGAGATATTGCATTTAGAAGATCTTCCTATGCATTGTGTGTAACTAGCAAAACAAGTCGATAACAAAAAAAAATGGGGATACGAGGACGGGCTGAAGTAGACAACCAGGGAAAGACATTATCACTGACTTAGCCATTGATAAATAAGTATAGTCTATTCCAATAGCCCCCTTCCTTATTGCCAAGCCCTTGGGGAAGTTAGCAAGGTACCATGACTTTATAATACATGTAGTGATACAAGTCAAGTTCTAAACACAATGACAATATAATGATCTGATATGCTTGACTATCTAAAGAGGTGTCTTTTTTTGTCTGAGGGTGGAGGGCAGAGCTTGAAAGTGTCTTTTTAACCTCCTTTCATTATGTTTAACTGATAGTCGGATTGTTTTATATTATTATAGAACGTTGAGTTGGAAAATAGGCGTCGAAAAGCAGCACAAGCAAGAATTCCATCGGATCCAAATGCATGGCAACAGATGCGAGAGAATTATGAGTCTATTATCCTTGAAGATCATGCTTTCTCTGAACAGCATGATATTGAGTATGCTTTGTGGCAGTTGCATTATCGACGAATTGAGGAGTTACGTGCACACTATAATGCTGCTCTAGCCTCTGCAGCTCAGAATGGTAAAGGTCCTGCTAGGCCCGGACCTGATCGAATCACCAAAATCCGATCACAGTTTAAGACCTTTCTTTCAGAAGCTACTGGATTTTATCATGACTTAATGGTGAAAATTAGAGCAAAATATGGTCTATCCATGGGCTATCTCTCAGATGATCCAGAGAATGAGATTGCTTTGTCTAATGATGGAAGCAAATCTGTCGATGTTAAGAAAGGCTTGATATCCTGCCACCGTTGTTTTATTTACCTAGGGGACCTTGCTCGTTACAAAGGCTTATATGGAGAGGGTGATTCTAAAGCTCGAGATTTTGCAGCGGCGTCAAGTTACTATATACAAGCTTCTGCTCTTTGGCCTTCAAGTGGCAACCCTCACCATCAGGTCTCTTCTTCTTCCCTTTTATTAATGATCAATAATATTTTATTTGCGCATCACCTTATTTTTTATCCTACGTTCCTTTTTTGCCACTTTCTTTAAAATTTATTCTTCTGAGATACATGTCTTTTATAATTTAATATTTTTTAGAATCTATGTGTTAGATTAATCCTCTGTTCCTCTCAGCTTGCGATTCTTGCCTCCTACTCCGGTGATGAGCTGTTGGCTGTGTACCGATATTTTCGAAGTCTAGCAGTTGACAATCCTTTTACAACCGCAAGGGATAATCTGATCATTGCGTTTGAGAAGGTTAGCTCTCAGATTGTTAACTTGCTGAGATGATAAAATTTTCTATCGTACTTATTTTATAAATCGAATTCATGTGACTTCTGTAAACTCTCTAGGTGTGATTTTGGAGTCTGGTGACCTTTTTACAATAAATGCTTTTGGATTGGGACAAAATTGTATCTTAGAGAACAGTATTGCCGGTCCCATTATTGAATGCTTTATTAACTATCAAGAAAGTTCTATTTTCTTTTAAAAAGAAAATCTAAACTTTAAAAGTTTATTTTTAGAATATTGTTCCTTTAAGTTCCCACAGTTTTTGTTTGTTTACAAAATATGACTAAACATGTAAATTACAAGATTGCAATCTTTGACTTTTCAAAGAGAGATCCATTTTTGGACAATGTAAGAACTTATAAGTGGCACTGGTGATGGGATGTAGCCCCGTCCCACAATAAGACTCCTACTTTCCTCTTTAGCTTGTTTCAAAACTAGAGTCCCATTTTTGGATTTAAGCTACCGATCTTTATTGTTTTTACAAAAAAATTCTTTCATTTCAAAACACGATGTTGCTTTTACGTGTCATACAAAAAAAAAAGATGTAACATCAGTGCAAATTGAAGGGAATACAAAAGTCAAAATGCATTATGAGAAAAATTGACTTTTAAAATAGGACTCCTTATTTGGACATGATAGCCTGTCACAATGTCACTGTGCCAGTATAAAGTAAGGTTTCGTATCATTTTGCGTATCTTTCTATCTTGATGCATATATTGGTGAACCTGCATTTGCGAGTTGTGGTTTCATACATAGCAGTGTTCTCCAAATCATGAATTGACAGATAGTTTGATTATTGCAATATGCGATATTGATAGTGAATGTGCTTCTAAATTTTCACCAGAAGCCTCACCAATAGAGATTCATATTCTCACACCTTTCAAAACTAGCACCTTCTATCGATGTTTTACTCCTTTCCAGAATGAGTGTCAATGTTGCAGATGACAAACCTAGAAAGACTATTCTATACAAAACATCCATTTAGAAATACACACACACACACACACACACCCAAATGCACAAAATAATTTGCTATGCAGGTAGTATTTAAATTGTAGAGCAACATACATTTACTTTTGGAATAGAGAGACTCTTTCCGGGACATATCAAATGGAAATAGTGGTGCTGATTTTGGGATGAAATTTTTCATTTTTTTTCTACTCTTGGAGAAAAGCTAGTTTTTTTCATCTTTCTCTGGTTTTACCCAAACATAGCAAGATCCTTACTTCTAGAAAATTGAGAATCTTTCCGATAAGTGCCAAGTGGAATTTATGGAGGGAGTAATTGTTAGAACTTCTTTGTTACTCTCTTTCCACTCCTTATTTATAGTCAAGCATGCTATATACTTGGGCATTAGTTATATGAGCATGATGAGATTGTGTCATACTTATGTATCTTGATTATCACATCAATAGTTGGGTGTGCATGTAGATGATTGAGCTTCTTCTGTTAGTTAATGAAATCATACAAACGAATTTCCTTTTTCCCTAACAAAAATATTTTAACGGTCAAAGTCAATTGTGGTTGTTGGTACCATTTCCTTATTTTTTGCTATACTTAGGTGAAGGTTGTTCAAATAGTCGTAGAAGTTGATAATATATATCATTAGGCAGGAAAACATCTCCATTGCTTTTCATCCTAGAGAAGTATTATATCAAATTATTTCTTTATTTCATTTTAGATAAGCTAGAGTTTTGTGAGCTTTTTGGTTGATGCTCATTCTGTTGACACCAGACTATTTTACTTGAAGTAGTTTGTGATAGCATGATAATTTACCTTACATCTTTTTGGCAGAATCGTCAGAGCTACTCTCAGCTGCTTGGTGATTCCAAAGCTGTTACAACCAAGAAGGTACCTGTGCGGATGACTGGTAAAGGAAGAGGCAAGGGTGAACCGAGGCCTCCATTAAAAGATAGGAAAGTAGAAACAAGTCTTGTTGAGGAAAGAGCATCCAATATAACTGAAACTTTTAAAGCCTTCTGCACTCGTTTTGTCCGGTTGAACGGCATTCTTTTCACTCGTACCAGGTACTTGTCTTCATTATTGACTGACTTCATTTGATAAATGCAGCTATATTAATGAAATTCTGTGTGGCCATCTACTGCAGTCTGGAGACTTTTGGAGAACTTTTCTCGACTGCCAGAAATGATTTGCTCCAGCTTCTATCATCTGGGCCAGATGAGGTGTTAAGTTTTGGTTCAGATGCTGCTGAGTGTTCACTTGTCATTATTAGACTGATCGCCATTCTCATATTCACTGTTCACAATGTGAATAAGGAGACTGAAAACCAGTCATATGCTGAGATCTTGCAACGTTCAGTTGTCCTCCAGAATGCATTTAGTGCTATTTTTGAGTTTATGGCACACATCATTGATAGATGCTTCCAATTGAATAATCCTTCAACAAGCTTTTTACTGCCTAGCATCATGATTTTTGTGGAGTGGTTAGCCTGTTGTCAGGATATTGCATTCAGCAGAGAACTGGAGGAGAAACCATCTGCTGCTAGATCCTTATTTTGGAAGCATTGTGTATCCTTTCTTAACAAGCTCTTGTTGAGTAGATCAGATTTGGTTCATGAGGATAAAGATGAAACTTGTTTTTTCAACATGAGCAGGTATGATGAAGGTGAAACTGCCAATCGACTTGCCTTGCCTGAGGACATAGAATTGAGAGGATTTATTCCTCTGCACCCTGCACAACTTATCCTTGATTTTTCAAGGAAGCATTATTTTGGAGGTGATGGTGGGAATAAGGAGGAGAAAGCACGGGTTGAGAGGATTATAGCAGCTGGAAAGGCACTTGCTAATGTAGTTTGGGATGGACAGCAGGGAGTCTATTTTGATAAAAGATCAAATAAATTTGTCTTTGGCGTTCAGCCTCAAGTTTCTGATGAATTTTCACTTTCTAACTCTCTAGAAATCCCAACAATTCATGGTGTGGGGCTAGAGAATCACCTAGAGTCTGAAAATCATCATTTTGGAGTCTTGCAGCCAAAGGCACAATCATTTGTGGAAGGAGAAGATGATGATGAGGTTATTCTTTTCAAGCCGTCTGTAACTGAGAAGTATGCCGATGGCTTTGCTTTAGGTCTGACTTCCCCTGAGGTTATTAGGCATGGTGTTAACTCCGTCAACGTGGGAAGCAATGTTAGCTCTGTTTCTATGTTAGATGATGGTTTTGTTTCAGGACCTCCAATATCTTTTGCGAACATGACTTCTCAGTATCTGCAACCTGTCCAGCCAAATACCATGAAATGGCTTGTAGAAGATCAAGGGTTTATTGAAAAGGGATTGGCCAATTTGAACTTGTCGGGGAAGGATTTTCATCCAAAACCTGAGTTGGAAGAGCATTTGGGAGTTTTGCAGCCTACTGCTCTTTCAGTTCCTATCCCTCAGTCTATCCATCTTGGTGTTTACAATGGATATTCTGCTCAGCTTCCCGAAACTCCAATACTATCCAAGTTTGATTCAATTATGTCGTCAGGAGCTGGTATGGATAGCCTGTCAATGAAGCCACAATCCATCAAGTCAGTAGGTTCTAAACAAAGTACAGTGAGCCGACCTATTAGGCACCTTGGTCCCCCTCCTGGGTTTAGCTCCGGCCTTCCCAAACTTGTTGATAAGTTACCATCTAGTGTAAACTCCAACGAAGGAAATCCAGCATTGGATGATTATAGCTGGCTAGATGGATACCAATTTCCATCATCAGCATACGGCAATGGATTCAGCAATCCCATTGATCAGTTGGTGCAGCCATACAACTCCATGAACAGGAGCAATACCTCAGTTGGAATGGTAAACTTTCCTTTCCCTGGGAAACAAGTCTCAGCAGCGCAAGTCCAAATTGGAAACCAGAATGGATGGCAAGACTTTCAGTTCCCTGAACATTTGAAACTTTACCAGCCGTTGCAGGAGCAACTTAAAGAAGGAAAAGAGCAATCCGTTGTACTGCCGCAGCAGTATCAAGGGCAGTCTCTGTGGGAAGGTCGTTTCTTCGTGTGAGATGATTAATGGAGCATAGATGGTAAGAATATTGCCTTTTTATGTTAGTATGTGAGGTACTGATATTTTTTTTCTCTGCTTCTCAATTATGTCATCCTGGACCCTGTGGAATAGGACCCATTCTTGTCATAAGACTTCTATCCTAACAAGTTTTCGGTGTCTCGTTTCTATTAAGGTTTTGAACAAGCTACTATGACGGATGTCCTCCGTCCTGGTACTACAATTCAGCCATATGCCATGTGGTCGATGTTACATGTTTTTATTGGAGCATGGATGGTCTTGGAGTGTTGCGGGCACCTGCTGTTGAAGAGGTCTCTCTCTCTCTCTCTCTCTCTCTCTCTCTCTCCTTATCTGTGTTGTTTAGTGTTGGAATGTAGTCATCTACTCCCTCTGTCCCGAATAAGTAGTCCCATGTGACAAGTCAAACTTTTTAAGATTGTAGCTTTATATATTTTTTTGGGACAAACCTGAGAGGAAAGTGGGGCTATTTTTTTGCGAAGGAGGGAGTATTTGTTTGCTAATTCTAGACCTGCTTATTTCATAGTATTATATTTCTGAAGTTAAGTAGTTTAGGTAGATATAAGACAAGTTCTATTTAGCTGCAAGTGAAGATAATGCCTGACACTATCGTAGTGAGACCTGCATTTTTTGCAGAATATAACATGCCTAGTTGCTAAATTGTCCAATCAGACTCATTGAAGAAATTTGAAGTGGATAGATAGACCCACCAAATCAACCATGGTTGATGTGTCATCTTTCTTTGCAGAATATAACTTTCCTAGTTGCCAACGAGTTTGGTAGGTCATTGGTAGGAAGATGCAAAGGGCAGATTTCAATTTCTACATATATTTCATGTTCTAGAAGTCTTGCTGCACAATTAATTGGGATCAGGAACACACTCGCCCCCTGAGTTTTGTAAGTAGGATAAATAGTTTACAAAAGGTGAAGTAGTTAAAATACTTGTATTATTTTGGAATTTGAAATAAAATAAAATAAAACGATTGCCTTAATTTCAGAATTCCAGATTGTTCGAGACTTGGAACTGTATTGGCATGTATAAATTTTCTTGGTGGTTATGGAATCAGTGGCTGCAGCCTGCAGCTCGGCTAATGAACCTGTTTCTTGTTATGTTTGCAGCTTGTGCCTAGTTTTCCAGATCGGAAGAATGGTGGTCATGAAGTTAAATGCAGGAAGTGGGAGTTTTTGAGATTAAATCTTGGTTGGATGTGTTGAACTAAAAAGTTAACTGAGGTATTAGAACAGCAATGGGAAAATATCTCAACGTGGATGGAATCAAGGGCAGTACTAGCTAATCCTACTTGAATGGGTAAATGTATCTGTTGGAATGGCCTTTAAGTAATCGTTCGTTGCCTCGGTTGCCAGACAAGCGGTTTTCGATAGTCAAAAGTGTTTTAAGGTAGATATCCTAGCATTTCTAAACGAGCTGCCTTATGAGTGGTGTATGGTGGGCAAAGATTTGGTTTATCATGGGGGGTAGGCATGGTGGGTGTTTGATGAAAATAAAAGTACGCGACTTTTGTTAGTTGTATGTTAACGGCATTATTGCTCTATGTGATCCTTACTTTTCAAGTTGGGGCCGTAAACCTCTATGCATTAATAATGTGAAGTTTGGTTTTGCTTATATAGAAGAATATCTCTCTCTCTCTCTCTCAACTAACAGAAGCACCTCTCCTCTCTTTTCACTCTGCTTAGCGTTACCATCAGAGGTAAATGCAGCTGGTTGTGGTAATTAGGTGTTTTATGTTTTTCCTTTCTGGATCTGTTTTGTATCTCACAATCTTGTTAGCATCTGAGACATTTTATACATTTTTTGGTTTGGTTTTGACACCCTTTTGAACCTTTCATTCCTACAAATTCTCTTGGTCCCCAAATATGTATCAGTGATTTTCTTATAGGATTGAAGTTTACGATCCGAAATAAGCCCGAGTAACTTGCGCGTGCTAAAAATAACCTGGAAATGCTCGGGGTTAATTGCTACTAAATCAACTGTTTGAATGCACTAAAAATAGCCCTGACATTGTCAGTGTATTACACGTGTTATGAAAAGCCATTTGAAATAGGGGTAATTTCGCCCGGTCCTTTTTTTCAAGATTTCAAATTGCTCTGGTCCACATATTATTTTTTTAAATCGAAAAAAGACACTTTTTGATTAAAAAGATAAAAATATCCTTAATGAAATTAAAACGTGTGTTACATTATTTTTTTTAAATCGAAAAAAGACACTTTTTGGTCGAAAAGATAAAAATATCCTTAATAAAATCAAAACATGTGCGCATCAGGCATTTCAAGGCATTGAGATGCAACAATTGGGTATCGGGATTCAATTTGAGATGCAATAATTGAATATTGGGATTCAATTTGAGATGCAACAATTGGGCATCGGGATGCAAGAATTGTGTATCAGGATTTAATTTGAGATGCGACAATTGGGCATTGGGATGCAGTGCAACTTTTTCAAATTAATTTGGGCATTGAGATGCGAGAATTCTGCATCGGGATTCAATTTGAGATGCAACAATTGGACATCGGGATGCAGTGCCACTTTCTCAGATTAATTTGGACATCGGGATGCAAGAATTGTGCATCATGATTCAATTTGAGATGCAATAATTGAGCATCGGGATGCAACAATTGGGCCTTGGGATTCAGTACCACTTTCTTAGATTAATTTGGGCAGCGGGATGCAAGAACTGTGCATCGGGATTCAATTTGAGATGCAACAATTGGGTATCGGGATGCACAAATCTCTAGATCGCGATTAACAAATCTTCATCTTGTATAGTGAACTTATTAATTCCTTATAAATACGCATTCATTGCATTTATATTGATTAACACCATGGAATGATAAACAAGATTATCAAATCTCATTAAAGTAATACTATAAGAATTAATAAACAAGAGAAGTAAACGGAAACAGAAAGCAGGCGAGGCGAGCTTCATTAGCATAACCAATCTGCTTATACAAACGCTTAAATCAGATAGTAATACAAATTTATCGTACTATTCTTGAGGAGGGAGTGTTTTTAACATAGTTGTGTTTTTGTAATAAGAATTGCTAAAATCGAAAAGAATATATAACCTACTGCTATAGGTGATACTAATTTTAGATTGCTGGATGAATCATAATTCAAAATCAATTCTTGACATTTTTGTTTTGAAGCATATATGGAAGAAATAAGAGTATTTTAGGAACAATTTTATGAAAGTGTTTTTTAGCTGTTAAAAACAAAAAAAAACGAACTAAAGCGGTTACAAATTTTAAAAAGGGGACTGGCCAGCAATTTCCCGTTTGAAATAAGCCCGAGTAACTTGCGCGTGCTAAAAATAACCTGGAAATGCTAGGGGTTAATTGCTACTAAATCAGCTGTTTGAATGCACTAAAAATAGCCCTGACATTCTCAGTTACACGTTATGAAAAGCCATTTGAAATAGGGGTAATTTCGGCTGGTCATTTTTCAAGATTTCAAATTGCTCTGGTCCACACATTATTTTTTTTAAATCGAAAAAAGACACTATAAAAATATCCTTAATGAAATTAAAACGTGTGTTACATTATTTTTTTTAAATTGAAAAAAAAAAACACTTTTTGGATAAAAAGATAAAAATACCCTTAATAAAATCAAAACATGTGTGCATCAGGCATTTCAAGGCATTGAGATGCAATAATTGGGTGTCGAGATTCAATTTGAGATGCAACAATTGGATATTGGGATTCAATTTGAGATGCAACAATTTGGCATCGGGATGCAAGAATTGTGTATCGGGATTTAATTTGAGATGCAACAATTGGGCATCGGGATGCAGTGCAACTTTTTCAGATTAATTTGGGCATTGAGATGCAAGAATTCTGCATCGGGATTCAATTTGAGATGCAACAATTGGGCATCGGGATGCAGTGCCACTTTCTCAGATTAATTTGGACATCGGGATGCAAGAATTGTGCATCATGATTCAATTTGAGATGCAATAATTGAGCATCGGGATGCAACAATTGGGCATTGGGATTCAGTACCACTTTCTTAGATTAATTTGGGCAGCGGGATGCAAGAACTGTGCATCGGGATTCAATTTGAGATGCAACAATTGGGTATCGGGATGCACAAATCTCTACATCGCGATTAACAAATCTTCATCTTGTATAGTGAACTTATTAATTCCTTATAAATATGCATTCATCGCATTTATATTGATTAACACCATAGAATGATAAACAAGATTATCAAATCTCATTAAAGTAATACTCTAAGAATTAATAAACAAGAGAAGTAAACGGAAACAGAAAGCAGGCGAGGCGACCTTCATTAGCATAACCAATCTGCTTATACAAACGCTTAAATCAGATAGTAATACAAATTTATCGTACTATTCTTGAGGAGGGAGTGTTTTTAACATAGTTGTGTTTTTGTAATAAGAATTGCTAAAATCGAAAAGAATTTATAACCTACTGCTATAGGTGATACTAATTTCAGATTGCTGGATGAATCATAATTCAAAGTCAATTCTTGACATTTTTGTTTTGAAGCATATATGGAAGAAATGAGAGTATTTTAGGAACAATTTTATGAAAGTGCTTTTTAGCTGTTAAAAAAACGGACTGAAGCGGTTACAAATTTTGAAAAAGGGACTGGCCAGTAATTTCCCGTTTGAAATATGAGCCTTGGCCCTGAAATTCTCAATTACATGCGTTACGAAAAGCAGTGGCGAAGCCACGTGGAGGCCAAGGGTGGCCATGGCCCCCCTAGACTTTGAACAACATGTAATTTACCCCATTTAAAATATCATTATTACTATTCTTAGTATATTTTGGTCCCTTGAGTATTGAATATTACATTTTTAATTAAGTTAACTTGGCCCCCCTAAGGATCAAATCCTGGCTTCGCCACTGAATTGAAAAGCCATTTGAATTATGAGCCTTTACATGTTGCTGTGGAATGAAGACATGTCAAGATGAGCCTTGAAATTTTGTTGTTGAAAGAGAGATAACACTGTGCGATGTTATTATCTTGGCTTAAATCTCAATCGGTCACTCTACTTTTACCAATTAAGTTGGACGGAAATCATCCATTGAAAAGACTAAAATACCCCATGCTGTAATTTGTATACATGTTACCTAGTAAACTATCATTCCCCACCCTTCCTCCACCTTCTCAGTCGTCTCCACCATCGCTATGCATCTTGGTGCTCGATCCTCTTTACCTTTGCTATCTTTCTCAAGTTCACCACCACCATGCCGCCACCTTGAGTGCCTCTGTTCTTCTTAAATTCAATTTTTTTTAAATCATCGGATCACCACCTTACAAATGAACACCCCAAATCAGATCTCCACTCAATTAGTATCATACCTGAATAGAATCGAGCTTGACAAGCAAGCCCATTGCTTCTTAAGATAGGGCTTTACAATGGAAGTGGGTGCTGTCGAAAAGCAAGGATTTAAGGGTGTTGAAAGCAGACTTGATGAAGGCGAGGTCTTTGACAGCTGGCGGAGGGTTCTAGATTTGCGAATGAGGAACAGTGGCGAAGCTAGGTTTTGACCCTTAGGGGGGCCAAGTTAATTTCAAGAAAGTAATATGTAAAACTCAAAGAGGACCAAGATATAATAACAAAGGTTATAGTCATAATATAGAGGGGGTAATATGCATATCACTAAAAGTCTAGGGGGGCCATGGCCACCCTTGGTCTAACTGTGGCTTCGCCACTGACGAGGAAGGCTCTGAAGTGGGTTTGGATGGTATGGGCGGCTGCGTCATGGAGGGAGAAGTGGGCAAGAGAGTGGTGGCGGAGGGAGGACTCGAGAGCGGAGATGCGACAGAGGAGGGATGAGACGCGGGGAGTGTTTGTTGTTTGCCTTCATATTTTCTTGGTAACGGTACTTTCCAGAATGTTGCTTGTGCATGCTTGTGAATCTCAGGAGGGTGATATTTTGTTTGGTGGGTGTAGGGTGGGTTGAGATGGGAAGAGTGGAGGAGCGGGTGGAGGGTGGTGGTGAGAGGCGATGATTAGTGTAATGGGTCTGGTGGCGTAGAAACGTTAAACGGGCTAGCCCTAGCGATTTTGGGTCAGCCCTAACGAGTCGCCGGCTAAACGGTTCAGATTTTTCGGGCCACTAATATTGTGGGCCTAACCCTAACCCTAGCAGGTTTCGGGCTAAACGGGCTTTATCGGGCCACAACTAAAGATATAATATAACAATATTTTAAAATAGTGAATCGATAAACCACCCATAACTTAGATAACTTATTATGTTTTTCATAAGAAATATAAATTAGACATTTTTTTACATCGATGTGTTATAATTTTCAATTTATTTTTCTTAAAATAAATATTGTAATAGCTTTACTTAGCAGTTCTTTCCAAAATTTTTGTTTATATTTCAGTATTTATTCACAAGTACACAAAGAAGACTTGTAGTGTAGAGGATAAATGTGTTTGACTTTAGACTAGAAAGTTATTAGTTTTATTCTCATGGTGGTTGTTTTACGTATGTCCTAAACTTTTTATGACTTAATTAATATTACACGAGTCGCAGGTTAAACGGTCCGGGCCAAAAAGTCCTGATTTTAAATGGGCCAAAAATGTTGAGCCCTAACCCTGTTTTTTTTTTTTTTGGTTTAAACGGGTTAGCCCTATGGGCCGTTACCATTTTAACATCTCTAGTGGTGGTGCATGGTAGTTCTCACATGCTTGTAGAAAAATCTCTACCAAACACATTCGAAAAATCTCCAAATTCACCACACAAACTATTTCTAGGGAATTATGTGAGCCTAGCTAGTGGAGACCAAGATGATTTCCATACGGAATCTGTTGGAAATTGGTTTAAATAAATTGGTGTTTAACTAATGTTTGACCAAGTTTCTAGTTTGATTCTATTTATTAAAAATGAAAATAAGTTGCAAAAATGAAATCTACGTTTTGAGTAGATTAAATTAGTACATGAACGGCCTCAATCTTAATTCTCACACGTGGCAAACACCATGACATCAGACATGTCAGGTGGGTGACACCAAGGTGACATGTGAAGCAAGGAAAATGGTAAACCTATACCAACTCGAATGTGACGACCTGGTAACCATGATATACCAGGTCGCCCTCGATCTCTACGGGCATACCTGCTTAAGTCGCTGATCTCGTTGATCCACAGTGCGACCTGGGTACATCCTAGGTCGACCACGGGAGCAGCTTGCCACTTGGGTATATCCCAGGCCGACCTCGACACCTAGAGCCTGCAAAATTAGCCCAGCCCAATGGGCCGGTCCAGTCAGCCCGATGTTTGCATGGGCTAAAGTTTAATTTTTGGAGGCCCAAAAAAACGCGGGCCTTTTTGGCCTGGTTCAGTAGGCCCGACGGTTCAATTGGGCTTGCATCAAAAAAGCCCGGGGCTTTTGGGCTAGGCCCGACCCGCACTATTTTTTTATTATTTATTTATTTTCACTCAAAAAATAATTCTAACTTTTTAAATAATTAAAGCAATAATTAAAGCCCATTCTATTTTAAAGCTAACTAGAATGGTTCAACTAGCTTTATTGTTTGATACTATGATTTATACATCCTGTAATGCAATCTCAGACATTGAAGCAACATGTTCCAATTTGATTATTGCTTTATTGTTTAATTATTACTTTAACTGACCAATAAAATTAACTTCTTAAATAATTAAAGTCCCGGACCATTCTAGTATCATATTTATTTCCATTTTAATTAATGTTTGATACAATGATTGCATTATTTTACCTTTAGTAGTTAGCAGTTAAGACAAACAATAAATCATAGTATTGCTTTTGTTTAGTAAGTAACTTAGAATTTAATTTGGCAATTGGCATCACCATTGTTCCTTTTAGTTTATTTATTTTTCCAACAAGGGCTTTTTGGCCCAATGGCCTGTTGTATCTTAGCCTAGATTTGCTTGAATCCATAACCTAAGTCTAAGTCAAGGTGACTAATGGGCTGCGCGTCGTTAGTGTGGCAACTTGTACTTAGGCATAGCTTGAATAGCCTAGGATTGCTTGTTGTAAATTGCCTTGAAGAAGATAGCCTATAGGATATCGGCCATCCTCTATACATCTGCGAAGCATGCATCGCAGAGTTCCTCAAGATATCGGACAAGTTCATCTAAGCCAAGCCTCATCGCCTAAGTTGAAGACTCCAAGATCGTCCGATATAGAACCGCCGAAGACATGTCCCGATTTGAAGCTTTCATTGACTTTCATGCAACGTTAACCCGCAAATCACATTCAATGAAGCTTTCCATTCTTGGCATACAACTCGAAAAGGACATTCCTCCCGCAAGCCCAGACCGCCTATTTTTAGCAAAGTGTCGAGACAGACCGCAAGCTACGTGACGGCCTATCGAGTCAACAACCAGATTAGAGCATTAATTGCTCTTAAATTCAAAATAGAAGACCACCAACGGCTCCAAGCTTCTTCCCGCATATAAAAGGAGACTCCATTGCTGCATTTAACACTTCAACAACTACAACTCGAATCTTCTTCATCCTCTTCAAGTGCATTAAAGCTTAAACGTCCTATCGTACATCCTTCTTTGAAGAGCTTCACACTAAGACGATCAGTCCATTAAAGCTCTTCATTGATTGCAACACCTAGCTTTTATAGCTCACGAGAATTGTATCTTATTGATATCAATTCTCCCACACAAACACTTGGTCAACTAAATTTTTGTACACAATCCATTAGAGATTTAGTTTGTAAAATATCTAGTGGAAAAACTTAGTACACGATTTTCAAATCCAAAGTTGACCACTTTGGTTGTGGACGTAGCACTTATTTATAAGTGTGAACCATATTAAATATTCTGTCTACTTGTGTGTGATTGTGAATTGATTGTGTTGCTTTAAATTTCCGATTTCCAATCGTTAGAACTCGCGATCTTGTCCCGCCAAGATCGCCCATTCTCAACTTGTCCTGTGCTTCACAAGACTTCCGCAAAATTTTTAAAACCCTAGTGAAGTAAGATTTTTGAATCAATTTCAAAAATTGGACATAGGCTATTCAACCCCCTTCTAGCCTATATAGAGCAACCTTGGACCTCAATTGGTATCGAGCTTAACTCTTTGAAAACTTGTTTTTCCGAGATTAACCTCTTGAGAGATTAAAGATCATGGCTGCTCACCAAATGTTGGAAACCTCAAATGTGAACCATTGTCCTGTCTTGGATGAAGTTCACTTTGACATCTGGAAAGATAAAGTCAAAAGACATATGAATTCAATTGATAAACGTTTGTGGAAATGTGTCAGATGGACCCGTAATTCCAATGAAGCCTAATACACCGGCGCGGTAGATCCAAGCTGCACAAGTACCAAAGCCAAGAAGAGTGGGATGATGAAGACAGAAAGAATGATGCTCGATGGAAAGGCCATCAACATCATTACCACCGTGTTGATATAAGTACTTATCGCCAGATTATCAACTTGGACACAAAGAAAGGAGATGTGGGAAGCCATCCTTGAATATCTTGAAGGTGATGGTGAGACAAAGAATAACAAATTATACTGCATCCGAAGTTTGACTCCTTCAAAAGGATCCCAAAGAGTCTCTACGAAGCGCCTATGACAGATTCTATGAGGTAGTCAACTCTTGCTATTCATTAGGAAAGAAGTATGAAAAGAAAGAAATAAACATGAGATTTCTAAATGCACTAGGCGTCTATGGCATGTTAAAATCACGCCATGAAAGAGTCAAAAGATTTAAACAAATTGACTCTTAGAAACCTTTATGCTAGTCTTTCGGTTTATGAGCTTGAGATCCAACAAGCTCAAGAAATGGAAAAGAGTTTTAAAAACTTGTCCTTACCACCATGTCTCTCGAACCTTCTGTTCAAAACCCGATGAAACACCTTCTACCTCCGTGAAGATGATGATATTCTTTCGACGAAGCCTTTGCTATGTTTGTAAAGAAATATCAACGTTTCAAAAGGTTTAATAAACCATCATCACATAGGCAGTCTTCTCACAAAACTACCGTTCCTTATAAAACAACGCTCAACCAAAAATTCTGCTCCTTATAAATCAGACCATCAAAAGGATAATGAGCTAGTTTGTTTTAATCGTAGGAAACAGGCCATTTTGCCTCTAAATGTCCAAAGCCAAAATATGAATTTTATAAGAAACGTCCCGAAACTAAATTTCAAAAACAAAAAGGGATGGTGGTGAAGACATTGATGAAAGCACCGCCTACATGGTGTGACACCGACACCGATGAGGATGACTCTTGTGATTTTGTGAAGAAGCCAACATATGCCTTATGGCCGGGAGTCACCACATGATTCGTGAGGTCATTACCATTTCAACAAGATGACAGTGATGATGATGATGAGCTTAATGAACCTTCAAAGGAGAGCTCATCAAAGCTAACAAAGACATGCCGGAAGAATTTTCAAAATTCAAAGCGCCTATGTGAAATTAGCCAAGAAGCATGAACTAGTCGTCTCGAGAAATCAACCTTGATGTCTAAGATCAAAGATCTTGATAGACGAAGTCGAAAGTATCAAATTGCAAAAAGAGAACAAAGCTTTGACCGAAAAAGTGGATTTCCTACTTGAACACATCAAGAAGATAAATTTCGAGAAAGATGACCTTCAAAAGGTTGTCAATACTTGGAATAACTCTAAAGGAAACTTTGATGCCATTCTCTCAAACCGAAAACTTTAGATGACAAACCGGCATTGGTTTCCAAAGTGAGTTCAAAGTAGGTAGTTCTTCTAGTTCTCAAAAGGATGAGACATCTCAAGTGATTTGTGAAGAATTGGTCGTAGAAGTTTCTTATGACCAGCTAGCCTCCCAAAAGACAAGGACTTGGCTTTAACAAAGTTCCTTTTGTTTATCCCAAGAACACAAAAGACAAGTCCAAAAGAAAGCAATCAAAGAATGACTCGCTAATAGTGAGTCGAGCAACTAAAACTGCCATTAGTCACCCTAAGAAAACAGGATGACTAATAGCAAGTCTAGGAATTCTCACTCAAACCTATTAAATTTGTCAAAGGCAAGACCGCGATCCCAACACCGCCTATAAAAGGGTAAAAGAAGTGAATTCAGATAAAAGCTTAAAGGACATGTGCTGTAAATACAAAATCTTTTGATAAGAGGTCTACCTATGGTAAACCTAACATCAACAAGAAAAGGCATTATCGCCCTAAGTCCTATAGGCCAATTATCGCCAGAAAGATCATTCCAAAGACCGATAATAAGAAGCCTCAAAAAGAAATCATTACTCATGTTGAAGGATTTCACAAATGCTCTTTCGCAAATGCCATGGTCATGAGATTCATGAATGCCTTCGAGATTCACACCTAAATCTAGAGGATTTACTCCTCCAAAGGTTAAACAAGTGTGGATCCCAAAAGGTTGCTAACCTTGAGGACCCAAAAATAAAAGGGGACCATATTCTTAAATGTCTATATTTCAGAATGCTTTATGGTCACAATGAAGAAGAGAAAGATCTATGGTATCTAGACAGTGGATGCTCAAAGCATATGACCGGTGATCCAAATCTTCTCTCAAGCATTGTTGAAGCAAAGGGTCCTCTCATATTTGGAGATAACTCAAAAGGGAAGACCATTGGTTATGGAAGTATAATCGAGGCAATCTCTCCATCAACAAAGTCTCTCTAGTTGAAGGTTTAAAGCACAACTGAGCATATCACAATTCGTGATAAAGGTCTAACTGTCGGTTTTCCTCTAGTCAATGTCTCATAAAGGACAATGAGACATGTTCAACTATCCCGACGGATTCGAAAAGGGAATGTCTATGCCGTTGACCTAAATGCCGTTGGAAGAAAATCAAATCTATGCTTGGTTGCTAGGTCATCAACTAACAACTGTTGTGGCACAAAAGGCTTAGTCATCTCAATTTCAAATACCTGGAGAAGCTATCAAAAGACAATCTAGTTGTCGGTTTGCCTAAAATATCACTGAATCACGGTCGCAGAGCATGTCAACCGGGCAAACTACACAAATCTTCCTTCAAAAGCAAGCCTTGCCTATCAACAACTGCACCTCTACGCTCTTGCACATGGATCTGTTTGGACCTGTAACTACTACAAGTCTTGGTGGCGCAAGTATACTCTTGTGGTAGTTGATGATTACTCAAGATTTACTTGGGTAGAAATGATGTCCTCCAAAGATGAAGCATATGACATCATTATGAACTCTTCGAAGACTACGCACTCGAAGCCGGATGATATCTCGATGTCGATCGTACAATGGAACAGAGTTCAAGAACAATGGTGTAGCCAAATATTGTGATGACCATGGAATTGGTCACAATTTCTCTGCAGTTGGCACACCTCAACAAAATGGAGTTCTGAAAGGAAGAACGAACTCTCATTGAAGCAGAAAGACAATGATTGCCGAAGCCAAACCGCCTATGTATTTCGGGCGTAAGCCGTGAACACCGCCGCTTCACACAAAACAGTCCATCATAAATAAATTTCATAACAAAACTCCATATGAAATATGGAGAGGAGCTCCCAACATTGGATTCTTTAAAATATTTGGTTGTAAATGCTATGTTCTTTACAATGGTAGAGAACATAGAGGTAAGTTTGAATCCAAAAGTGATGAAGGAATTTTTCTGGGATATGCCAAGTTTTCAAAAGCATACGAGTTTATAATAAAACTTCACTTAGAGTTGTTGAATCGTACATGTTTCTTTTGATGAATTTGATTTCATTGGGCCACATTTGGCTCCTAAGGTTACTAATGACTCGATGAATATGAGACAGTACACAACGGCCAAGTCCCGATCCGCGATCCTCCTTCTTCACAAGAGCTTCCAAGAGTCAACCTGTTAGAATCCTCAAACGAACCAACAAATGAACACTCGAAAACCCCGAATCCCCTTTGCCTTCCACACCGTAAGTCATACAACCTACCTTGGAATTAACCTACCCTTAGAAAACCAAGCTTCATCACTTCTACTTCTCAAGAATCCAACTCGCCGATGCAATAGGACAAGTTCAACTGCGAAGTTAGGGAAGTAAAAGATCATCCTATCACTCAAATCATTGGAGATCTTAATGCCGGTGTTCAAACTAGACAAGCTTCAAGGAATGAATGCATGTATTCTCGCATTTGTATCTAATATTGAACCCAAAAGATTGATGAAGCTCTGGAAGATCCAAGTCGGGTGGAAGCTATGCAAGAAGAGCTAAACCAATTTGACAGATGCCAAGTCCGGTCACTAGTCCCTAGGCCTAAAGGACAAGCGTTATTGGGACAAAGTGGGTTTTCGAAACAAAATGGATGAAAACGGCAATATTACAAGAAACAAGGCAAGACGGTAGCCCAAGGATACGGAGGAGGAGGGTATTGACTATGATGAGACATTTGCTCCGTTGCAAGATTAGAGGCTATCGATTATTCTTGGCCTATGCCTCCTACAAGGACTTCAAAGTTTATCAAATGGATGTAAAGAGTGCATTTCGAATGGAGAACTTCAAGAAGAAGTCTATGTTGAGCAACCACCGGGTTCATAGACGCTCAAGGAGAGAAGATGTCTACAAGCCGAGGAAAGCCCTTTATGGACTTAAACAAGCTCCAAGAGCTGGTATGAGACCCTTTCAAAGTTCTTGATATCTCAAGGCTTTGTAAGAGGTCAAATTGACACTACTCTTTTCATTATGAAGCATAAAGGTCATTCCTTACTTGTTCAAATATATGTTGATGATATTATCTTTGGTTCTACTAATGAAAATCTTTGCAAAAGGTTTGAAAAGCTTATGCAGAGTAAATTTGAGATGAGCATGATGGGAGAGCTCAATTTTTTCCTTGGTCTTCAAATTCAACAAAGTTCAAATGGTATCTTCATCAATCAAGCCAAATATGCAAAGGATGTTATCAAGAAATTTGGTCTTGAGAATGCAAACAGACTTCAAGACACCTATGGCTACTAACCGCCATCTTGACAAAGATGAGAAGGGCAAGAAAGTGGACATGACTCTACTGAGGCATGATTGGTTCACTTTTATACTTAACTCGCTAGTAGGCCCGATATCATGTTTCCGTTTGTGTTTGTGCTAGGTTTCAAGCGATCCAAAGAGTCTCACCTACAAGCCAAAAGAATCATCGATATCGATAGATACTCCCAATTTGGGAATCGGTATCCTAGAGATTCATCTTTTAATCTTATAGGCTATTCGATGCCGATTTTGCTGCATGTAAAGTTGACAGAAAAGCACAAGTGGGACATGTCAATTCTTAGGAAATAGACTTGTCTCATGGGCCAAGAAGAAGCAAACCTCTGTTTCAACTTCAACAACGAAGCGAATACATAGCCGCGGTAGCTGCTCACAATTGCTGTGGATCAAACAAAGAACTAGTTGACTATGAGATCAAACCGATGATTGTCCTATAATGTGCGACAACACTTCAAAGAATCTCGCTTTCTTTTTTTTTTTTTTTTTTTTTTTAAAGAAACAGGGACGGCCTGCGAGATTTTATTAATAAAGAAAAATAATACAAACATGAGGGGACAACCACTGGCCCTTATAAACGGGAGGACAAAGGAGCCTTACCTCGAAAAGGAAATACAAAGCATCAACGCCGCCTATAATTATAAAAGCCATAAGCATCCTGGTGAAAAGCATGAAGAACAATCCCGGGAAGCCGAGCTATATTCTCAAAACTACCGTAACCCCGAGAAACATGAGCATAAGTCCCAATCTATTCGCTACCGATTTTTCTCCCTATAAACATGAGAAATACTGTACTCAAGAAACCGCCTCACCGCCTTAACTCATATTCATACATCCAAGGATATCCACCCGAGTTAAAACTCTAATCGCCACAAACGAATCTGTCTCAACCAAAACCGCATTAAGAGCCAAAGATTGACATAAAAGCAAACCATCCAAAGAAAGCCAAAATCTCGCCCTCATATTGGTCCCTGGCCCATAGGAATTAGCAAAAGCTTTAATAAAATTACCCTTACTATCACGAATTACACCACCTCCGTACTAAAACCATTGATTGCTGATCCATCCGTGTTAAGCTTGAAAAAGGAAGCAGGAGGGGGTCCCATTTCACCATAAACCCCTACGATATCTAGGGAGTAAGATAGAGAAGTGTAATCGCCGCAAACCAAGAACACCCATCCTATTGGAATGAGACCTCGGATGAAAACGCAAAACATATCGTAAGATGTCTAGAGACATGTTGAAATATATCCTCCATCTCGCATAGCAACATTCTCAAAGACAGATTTACACCGAGCTTTCCAAATCTCCCAACAGTAAACATAAAAATACCCAAATAACAAGCACCAACTTGAGTCCGAATCGACCCATCCTCACCCCAAACGGACCATAAATGAGTAAGAGAATCATACCTCCAAACCTTTTGAAAAATGTTTGCAAAGAGACGCCAAAGAAGCATAGCCACCTCCGAATGAAGAAAAAGATGCTCCATGGATTCCTCTTGAGGAGCTAAGGAACAACATACACATTTCGAGGCCATAAAGATTTTCTTTTGCGCACATTAAGATCAACGGGAGTCCGCCATGCATAAATTTCCAGATAAAGCCACTAACCCTAGGAGGTATCCAAGGTTGCCATATTTTCCTCCCCAAAGCGAAGGCCCATGTCCCGAATGAAATTCCAATATTTCGACACTTCAAAATTACCCGATTTAGACAAAGGAAAAATCATCTTGTCCTCCCGATTCTCGATCCAACCGAACCCTCTCAATCGCCCGATGATGATCGGTCTATAAGAGGCAAAACCGCTTAAGGTGGGGAAGTGCATCTTTCACCAAAAGATTTGCATCAATTGGTCTAGGACCATTTAACGTAACACCGCACCAATTGTCACACCAAAAGGACATCTCCCCTTCCCTACTACCCAATGAACACCGCCGGATAATAGGAATCTGCCGCATAACCGCCTTCCATATGTGAGATGCCGAAATTGACCGATAAAATTATTACCGTAACCATATTTACTACAAGCAAAACGAGCCCATAAACTCTTTCCCGAAGAGTGCTCCAAGCCGCTTTAGCATGCATAGAATCCATGACTTGACCGATGGAACGAATACCCAAACCACCTTCGAGCAAGGGCGACAAACCTTAGCCCGAAACCCAATGAGCTTTGTGATCTCCAGATTATCCCACGAAAATTAGACAAACGAGATTCGATACGCCGAATTACGTTGGGAACTTTAATCGCTGCAATAGAGTAAATGGGGATGCTACTCAACACGATTTAAGAAGAGTTATCTTCCCTCCAAGAGATAGTAATTTTGCCTTCCAACCATCAATCTTTCGACAACCTTATGTTCAAGATCCTCAAAATATCGACGTTTAATTCTCGTGAAGAGAGGAATCCCTAAATAACGCATAGGAAAGTTTTGATGCGAGCATCCGGACCACGTACTAATCAGTAAAGCTTTCCGAGAACAGTTAGAAGAGACAAAGAAACCACTCTTCTCCAAATTAATAAGCGACTCGAAGCATATTCATATAGCGTCAAAACATTCCTTAACGCCAGATAGATCGCAAGCATTGCGAATAAGAGCATATCGTCGCATATAACAAATGTGAAATCACAATACCCCGCGCCCATGATTAAAAGGCTGAATCGACCATCCGTTAGAGCCTTGTTGATGTTGCGAGACAAGACTTCTTGAGCCAATATAAAAAGTAAAGGAGACAAAGGATCACCTTGCCTAACCCTCGAGAGGATTTAAAAATCCAAATGAATCGCCATTAATCCGAATAGAGTACCAGATATTATCTAATAATCTTTCTAACAAAGCGCAAAAACCTTCACTGAAACCAAAGGCCTTCAAAGCAAGGAGTAAGAAATCCCATTCCAAACGATCATAAGCCTTTGACATATCAAACTTAAAAACCACGTTACCTCCACGAGCAGTACTATTTATACGGTGAACCAATTCATGAGCAAGGACGATATTTTCCTGGATGCTTCTACCCCTAACAAACCCACTGCGGAGAAATTATATTCGGAAGAAGATTCGCTAACCGATTAGCAAGAATTTTGGAAATAATCTTACTTGAAAAATTGCAGAGACTTATCGGGCGTAGATCCCCAAGACCCGTTGGATTGTCAACCTTAGGAATTAAGGTAAGAGTAGTTGATGTAATGCCTTTTGGCAGATTGTTCCCCATAAAAAACTCACGAACCGCAGCGATAACATCTTCTTTGATCACTTCCCAACATCCCTGATAAAACCAACCTGTAAAACCATCAGTCCCTGGAGCACTATCCGGATTTAGACCTTTGACTGCATCCCATATCTCATCTTCTATAGGAATACGCACAAGACTCTCATTATCACCTGCATGGACACACGGCGTGATACTGCTAAAAACTGCTGCATCAATTTCATTACCAAGCGAGCTAAACAGATTACTAAAATACTGAACTGCACTGCTCCCAATCTGCGCGAATCGTGCACCGCCTCCCATCCGGATTCCTTACTTTTATTGAATTTCGCCGTCTCGATCTCGATGCTAGCATGGAAAAAACTGCTATTTCTCTCCCCATCCGAAAGCCATAACTGCCTTGATTTCTGCTGTAAAAGCTCAGCGTCCCAACGCAATAATTGACAGAGATCCTGTCTCACAGTCCGCAACCGAGCTGCTGTATCATCATTCCAACCATTTTGTAGATCAAATTCCAGCCTAAGGATAGTATCTTGATGAGCAGAAATCTTCCTTTGTACATGCCCAAAAACATTCCAATTCCATTGCTTCAATTCTTTCCTCAAAAGATGAAGCTTTTTATGAAGAACATCCAACGCACCACCATAAACTGGTCTATGCCATTGCCCACGAACAAAGTCCATGAAATTGGGGTGATCCAACCACATTCGTTGGAATCGAAACAAACCTTTTGGCTTCGGTGAAAACGGAAATTCTAGAAGCAAAGGGGAGTGATCCGATAAAATTCTACTCAAATGTTTCACGAAAACTTGGAATCAAAGCCTTATATAAACCATTCACGAAGACCCTATCCAACCTTTGCCAAATCCTAGCACTTCCTTCCCGATTATTACTCCAAGTATATAGATCGCCTTCAAAACCCGCATCATCCAAAGCCTTGTTGTTGACAGTTCACAAAATCATCCATGCTACCATAATCGCAAGCAAGACCCCTAACTTTTCTGAAGAATGAGCTATAACATTGAAGTCACCCCCAACAATCCACGGTTCATTGAACTGAGAAGACAAACTCAAAATATCACGCCATAGATCCTGTCTATCTCCACGGCGGCATTTAGCATACACAAAGGTGGCCATAACCGTAATCGCTCAAAATCTGTCATGCACTCCAAAACAAAGCACATTGATGTGAGATATCACTTTCTTAAAGATCATGTTGAAAAAGGTAACATCGCATGCAATATGTGCCTAGAGAATCGTGTAGCGACATCTTCACAAAACCACTTGATTCAACCAGGTTTGCTTATTTAAGAGGAGAGCTTGGTATGCTTGACCTCAATCCTTAACCTCTCTTGCAAATTCCTTAAGTCATTTTATAGACAACCTTGAGTAAGTATCTATATTCATATCGGCATCCTATAAAATAGGCGGACTTTGATAAAATAGGCAGACCTTGATGAAATAGGCAGACTTAAGTGCGCCATACGTACGGTGACTCATCGTGTAATAAATGCGGACTTCAAATTTTATCAAATGTCATTTATTGGTGTCGAGTTATAAAAGGGCAAAATGTACGGTGACTCTTCACAACTCTCAACAACCGCCATTTTCAACTTTCAAAACCTTTCAAGCTTCCAATCGTAATCCAGCTCAAATCGTCTCAAAACTCCAAAATCTCAAGTCTCTAAACTTAAAATCATCAATGGTAAGGATTTCTACACCTTCTTGATTCACTTAAATCCAGTTTTAGGGTCTCGTTTTGACCTAATTTGAGCTTTTAAAACTGACCGCCATTGATGAACTGTGCTATATTGCGATTGTTGCTTGAATCATGCTTCTGTGGTGTAAAATGTGTTGTAAGAGATTCCTGTGGTACTATGTTTTAGTTTATATCGTTTGTTTGCTTGAATCGACAAACTCGTAGACGTTTTCAAAACCCGGATGATGAACCGTTCTTATATTATGTTTCAAACTGTCTATATTTTGGGTTTTGATCTGAACAGTACCTGTTTATGTTAATATCTGCTGATTTCATGATTATCTGCTGTTTCTTGCATATCTGCCGATTTCTATATATGCTGTTCTCACATCTGCCGATCATGTAGGGAAAGTCTAAATCCTCTAAGGCTGCCGCCACCACTTCATCCTCCGCCTCTGCTAAGCCAACCAGGGCTGCATTGGCTGCTGAGCTCCCAATCAGGATCCTTCCCAGGTCAAACTATCATCCTGGGATGACCATAGACCGAGATTCCATCATTAGCACATCTGCTGGTGATGCTCTTCTAAAAGATTTGGCTGAGTGTGGCCTTCTTCCCTTGTTTCAACTCAACGACACCCACTACAAAGAATTTTCTAGCCGAGGAGTTTTATACAAGGATGATTACGCCTCCTCCTCCAGCCTAGTGCCTCGAGCCGTCAACTTAAGCTATATCAAGGGCTACATCGAGGCCACTACATCAAGTTGACCTACAAGGATGTTGGAGAAATCCTTGGCCCGCCCGTGAAGGCAACTGGACTTGACCGATCTTGAATCGGCACTTGCTGGGAAATGATGAGGGGTCTCGCCCAACCAGAGAGGTTCTCCGAGATGTCCAGAATCTCTTCCCGAAAACCCCTATCATATCGCCATCTCGCTCGACAAGAGCATCTTATTCAAAAATGGCTCGAGGGACATCTTCACCTCTCCACTGATGTGGACCAAAGTCGTGGTCCTTCGCAAGCAACTCAACCGGGCCAAAATCATCTTCTCAATGCTATCCCAGAGCGTTGTGAAGTCCAAGCTCACCCTTCCATGAAGAGGCCCTTTGTAAGGGTTATTAATGTCATCCTCCGACGTTATGAGGAGATTGATGAGCCGGTCGCTAATGACGACCTCATCAAGGTGTCCAACACCTACGTCTTCACGGTCAACAACATCACCCGCTATCGGGATGATATGGCCAAAAGGACAACCAACGCGGAGGCTGCTGCTGCCGCTCTTTCGCTTGCGGCCGCTGCTGGCCGCTCTTGCTGCCACTTCGGTGGCCCTCTACCCAAGCCAGAAGGGTAAGAGGAAGGTCACCTACACGCATGGGTTACTGCCGAGGAGGAGGAGCCTACACCTATTGGGGTTGTTGCTGAACACTTTGACCTCGCAGTGGACCATGATCCATATGAGCCTGCGACCCTCCATCCAAAAAGCCTAAACACTCTCCCTCTCTCACTCCAAAACTTAAGCAATCCGGCTTGCCTCAAAAGGTGTTGAGAAGGACACATCATCCTTCCAACCGGTGACCTCTCCAAACCCTCTAAACCTACCTCCCAATCCTCCAAACCCAAAACCAAACAAACCCTCCTACCCACGGACGAATCATTCGGCCTTCCTAAGGTCTTATCCACTTCTTCCTCCACACGGCGGTGTCCGCATGGCATTCCACACCACCGTTTCTCCATCAGTGTTCCTCCACCAGCAGATCCCACCAAATCATCTCCACCACGCTTCGCCTCTTCCACTCCTTCTAAGTCCAAACATGGCAAACGTTATAAGAAGAGTGCCAAGAAGCGAGTGCACTTCGTGACCGCCGATCCAACCACTTCTCCTCCACCTTCACCACCTATGCCTACTACCACTACCACCTCACCTACTTCCTCACCTCCTCCATCTGCTCCCATCCAAACAACCACCACACAAGAGCCATATATCTCACCGCCACCACTTCTCAACCACCATCCTCCAAACGCCCTATCTCTCCCTCTTCCGACCGCCTACTCCCAAACGCCTCAAAACCAATCCCTATAACCACCTACACCCCGAGGTGCGAGCTCTTTATCCAGGAGACAGCGGGCCTAAACCAAACCTGCGATTCGACCCTACCTCTCTTCTCTTGACTACCCTAAAGATTTCCCTTGACCTATGTACAGGAGAAATTATCTTTAAGTGGGGTGCCTATGACCCCTTCCACCCCTGGTCTCAACTCTTCTTCTCCCATAACTCAGCGGTTCAAGATCTTATGATCTTCAACCAATGGGTTACCATTCATAAAGACCTAGGCATTCCTCTCCCCACAGAATCAGCCATCTCTACCTTCCTTTCTCTGCCTAAACCTCCAGTCTTCACTCTTATCTGCCATCCTTCCATCCTTCTTCACCCTGTGGTCTACAGCTTCATTGATGTAGTCACCACTTACCTTGGCTTCAATCCTCTCATCCCTATTCTCTTCCCTTCTCCTAGCCTTTCCCTTTCTTTTTCTCCCCCTTCTTCATTCACCCTTTCCTATGTCATCTACATAGAACGGCTCTTCCTGTTCCTCGCGTTTTCCCTAGCCTTCCTTCCCCCTCTACCACTATGTTACCATTTCCTCCTCCAGCCATTCTCCATCTTCCTCTAGCCAATCCCAATCTCGCCACCATCCTCCACCCTCCCCTACCCAAGCCACCGCCATCCTTCCCCTCGCCAGACCATCATCTCCTCCAACAGTCATCGACTCGTCGATACCTATCCCGCGAGGCGTACATAAATTTTTGAAAGATTTTGAGGTCATCTCTGTTGACTCGACCAAGGCCCTGCACCGGCTCTCTGCGAGATCGATCACATCACCCATGTGGTGACCGCATGACCCAATGATGGAAATTTCAAAGGGTGCCTACGATCCATCTCGGCCCGACCCAAACTGCTCTAGCTAGCCAAATCTCAGCCTCTTCCTCCACGACATCTGCCATCTTCAAAACCAATTGGGACAACCTCGCCACTAAGATGATGCAGATCGTCGACATGATTGAAGCTGGTTACAAGCTTGTGCTTCACTCTCAACGCGCGAATCGCTCTGTTCACTCCTCCGTTCGGCGACGCGCAATCTTACCTCCAAGCACTTGGCCTTCTATCGCAAAGAGCACATCACTACTTCCAACCGTCTTGCTCTCATTGATACATCGCTTGCGTCCATGAAGGAGGAGATGGCTAGACTCAACAATGATCGGACTAGACTCATTGAGCATAATGCCCTACTCAAACGAAAAACAATTTGTCCTCTGCATTGGCGACATAAAGAAGAGTTAGCCGAGGTCAAACGGAAAACGATCTTTCCTACGACTTGGCCGACGCTAAAGACGAGCTAGCGGCGCAAAGGAGATTGCTAGACTTAAGGCTGGTTGGACATCAAGAGGTCATGGGCAATCATCCTCTCACAGCCGATGAATTACGTATAACCTTTTTGAAAAACTTTGTAAATTAAACTTCTTGTTTAATGAGCAATGTCTGTTTTAAATCTTTCATGCTTTACTATGATGCGTATTCGTGTTGTGCATGAGTTTTTTTAAACCACCGGTTTAAAGACATGTCCTATAATGCCTATTGCATGTCTTTAAATTCGGTAATTACAAGTGTCTGCTTAATCTCCCGTTTGTAAACACTTTGTAATTCTTGAATACAATGACCTTTATGTAAGTTCATCTAGGGCATGCTTATTTAATATATCAATCTTACAAGCATGTTATTACTAGACTTGAACATGGTCTCTGATATTGTATTCGTAGGGTCATGGACTCAAGCAAATAGGAGGAGATTGTTGTATCTTAGCCTAGATTTGCTTGAATCCATAACCTAAGTCTAAGTCAAGGTGACTAATGGGCTGCGTATTAGTGTGGCAACTTGTACTTAGGCATAGCTTGAATAGCCTAGGATTGCTTGTTGTAAATTGCCTTGAAGAAGATAGCAGTAAGGATATCGGCCATCCTCATACATCTTAGAAGCATGCATATGGAGTTCCTCAAGATATCGGACAAGTTCATCTAAGCCAAGCCTCATCGGCTAAGTTGAAGACTCAAGATCGTCCGATATAGAAGCTGCCGAAGACATGTCCGATTTGAAGCTTTCATTGACTTTCATGCAACGTTAACTAAATCACATTCAATGAAGCTTTCCATTCTTGGCATACAACTCGAGAAAAGGACATTCCTCCTGCAAGCCAGGCCGCCTATTTTTAGCAAAGTGTCGGAGACAGAGCGAGCTACGGGACGGCCTATCGAGTCAACAACCGATTAGAGCATTAATTGCTCTTAAATTCAAAATAGAAGACCACCAACGGCTCCAAGCTTCTTCCGCATATAAAAGGAGACTCCATTGCTGCATTTAACACTTCAACAACTACAACTCGAATCTTCTTCATCCTCTTCAAGTGCATTAAAGCTTAAACGTCCTATCTGTACATCCTTCTTTGAAGAGCTTCACACTAAGACGATCAGTCCATTAAAGCTCTTCATTGATTGCAACACCTAGTTGTTTATAGCTCGAGAATTGTATCGATTGATATCAATTCTCCCACACAAACACTTGGTCAACTAAATTTTTGTACACAATCCATTAGAGATTTAGTTTGTATAATATCTAGTGGAAAAACTTAGTACACGATTTTCAAATCCAAAGTTGACCACTTTGGTTGTGGACGTAGCACTTATTTATAAGTGTGAACCATATTAAATATTCGTCTACTTGTGTGTGATTGTGAATTGATTGAGTTGCTTTAAATTTCCATTTCCAATCACTAAACTCTGATCTTGTCCTGCCAAGATCGGCCATTCTCAACTTGTCTGTGCTTCACAAGACTTCCCTGCAAAATTTTTAAAACCCTAGTGAAGTAAGATTTTTGAATCAATTTCAAAAATTGGACATAGGCTATTCAACCCCCCTTCTAGCCTATATAGAGCAACCTTGGACCTATATCGTGCCCAATGGGCTTTGATGGGTTGGTTGGGCTTGACTTTTCTTCGATCCTAAGTAAACACACAATCGTGATCCGCAAGTCATGGGACTTCATCATATCATATTCCAAATCTGAAACTGGCTAGGATTGCAGACTATCTCCTTATAAATAGCAGCCTCAAAGGCATCAAATGGGACGGGCAAATTATAAAAAAGTTATACTCTGTTAGAGCATTATATTCTCTCTGTTCTATCGCTGATTCTCACGCCGGAGGGTTATTGCTGGGACATCCCAACCCCCCTTTACGGTGTTTTCTGTTGATCACAGGGCATTATATCTCATTTCTTCAAGTACAATCCCCACAACGTCAGTCGGAATCCTACTAGACTACATACGTGGATCAGACGTGGTCACCAACACCTTTTTTGAGTGATCAGTTTGGTTCCGTTGCCCGGACCTTTTTCTTCTAGGAGTTTACTGTGATCAACCATGACAACTTTAAAACAAGTTTCCAAGCAGGCACCCCTGGCGACGACCTTGGCAATGCCTACAACTGTACCACCCACAAGCCAACCTCCTGAGCAGGCCACTAGGGTTTCACTGTGCGGCTTCGTAGGTCTCCGTTTCATGAGAACCCCAGTGCCAAGAAGATGACAATGGGTGAAGAAGAAATTAGCAAGAGGCAAGCTCCTCAAGTGAAGGGGTCGAAAAGGTCGAAGGGGGACGGTCGGACAGCAATGCCCTCTTCTGCCTCGGAGGGCAAGGATACCTGTGAGAAGGATGACCTCCAAATAATAGAAGGATGACCTCTCACCGAACATAAGAGAGACCTCGCCGAGCTGGAAAACATCCGTCGTGAAAAGGCTTTCCTGGAAAGGCAGAGGGAGTTGGAGCGGTGTGAGTTTGAGCTTTCCTGCAAACTCGCGGTCCAAGCGCCCCACCTACTGATCCCGGACCCACGTCCTCGTGAGGACGACCACCATGATGGTCGACCTGAAAAGAGAGGGGCCAGGGGATCACAGGCAGACAGCCACTACGGAGGGTCGCGAGCAGATGTCCCAAGGGTAAGTACCAAAAACCGACTTGGGCGAAAAGTTGAGGAGAACTAAAAGCCTAGTGTCAAAGACCGCCTTGGAACTCCAGTGGAGGAAGAGTGACCCAGGGGCGAGTGCACTCTAGGATAAGAACTAGAGCCAAAATCCCAGCCCGGCTAAGTAGTACGGATCTTCCGGATAGTGTTCGCGAAGAACAACCTAAGAAATTGGAGGCAGCGAGTTATAGGTCAAAGCGTAAATCTCCCATTTGTAGACACCTAGAATTTGTACACCTACATTATACGAATTGTCCAATAAACAACTGTTTATTTACAAACGGACTAACACATGTTTCTATGATTATTTTAGGAAACAACATACACAACGGACTATCAACGTCCAACAAATACAACAAGCTTCGGTTAGATCAACATCAAGGGTCAAACTCGAAGATACAACAGGACTAACGACGTCCAACACACAAACAACCTTTCGTTAGATCAACATTAAGGGTCTAGACATAAGATACACAACTTAGAAGGGCCAAAGTGCAAGACACAAAGCCATCATAATATCCATCATTATGTTTCGTTAGATCAACATTGTACAATCAATCACGTAAAACTATTACTTTTGACAATTTGAATTATTTAAAAAAAATTGGAGGGAATATATTATTATTGTGATTTTTAAAAGTAATAATAAATGGCTAAGGACAGTACCATTGTCATCTTACTCATTTTTACAAGAGTAAAAGTGGAAAACTACAACAATCCAAACATTAATAGAAGGGTCCATTAGGTTTTTTTAATATGTGGTGGGTCAAACAAGACAATAATTAGAAACGCATGGAATATTTGTTATTTAATCTATCCGTCTCAACTGAAGAGGTACACTTTGAGTTTTTTGGTTAATTTAACTGAACTTAGAATCAATATTGGACAAATAGCTCCTTTATCCCCCAAAAAATAGTTCCTCTTCCCTCTATGGTTTGTCCCAAGAAAATGGTCTTATTTCTAAAAATAGTCATCTCTCTGTTTCTAAATTATTGTCACGTTTGACCTTTTTGAGTCAAACTGATTGTTTTTGAATGAAAATTTGATGTATATATTTATTTATTCTTTTAAATAATAAAATACGTATTGCGTCGTACTATTTAAGTTCGAATTATCTGTTTTTATGTTTTAAGTATTACGAATTATGTGTTTTATAATTAAAAATATACATATATACGTCAAATTTTTATCCAAAAAACAGTTAGTTTGATTAAAAAAAGTCAAATATAACAATAATTTGGAGGAAGTAATAATTTTGAAGAAGGTACAAGAAAATAAAGCTACGATCTTAAAAAGTTTAACTTTTTAATTAAAACTATTTTAATGGGATAGAGGGAGTATTTAGTTATTTTTTATCTTGTAAAAACGTAATTTATACTCCTTCGTCCCTTAATTATTGTTTTGTTTGACCGGCACATGGATTAAGAAAAAACAATTGACTTGATTATTAATATTAATATAATGTGTAATTTCCTTTAATGCTCATGTGTATGTGGTCCATAATTAAAATAGGGGAAAATGGTAAAAGTGATGTCCTAAAAAGAAAAGTTTTCAAACGAGATAATTATTTTCGGACGAACAAAAAAGAAAAAGAAGACAATAATTTAGGGACGGAGGGAGTAATATTTTAGGCCTCGATTGGTATACGGAATTGGAATCACTTCCGCTGAATCGATTACTAGTAATGAGATTCCATAGAAATAGATATGAAAATGATTCCTAAAAAGTGTTTGGTAACATAAGGAATGTGATTATTAATGTAGTACAATTTTCTATTATATTGTTTGGTAAGAAACAAAACAACTTGGAATGCAAAGATAAAATTAAGGTAATTGACAACATTACCCCAATATATATAAGTACTTGTTGATGACTTTCATGATAAAAATTAGACATTTATTAGTGCTCCACAAAATAACAAGCTCTATGATGAGCTCAAGATTTCCACGAATTTTCCCTTTAATTTCCTTTTATTTTGTGCTACTTTTATGTTAAATATGCTTGGAAATATTATTATTTGTGTATTTGTGCTTCATTGTAGGTTTCGAAGGTATTTAGGAGTTTTCAAGGATTTTAGCACAAAGTTCGAGGCAATTTTGGGCTTTAAAGTTGAGCTACAATTCATTCCGTTAAAGTCCGTTAAGTATTATAAGGCAAAATGAGGCTAACGGAGGCTAACGGAGGACTAGATTGAGAAACCTGGGAGGATTGGGTTTCAGGAGCCAAGATTAGAAGCTGGGGGGGGGTTGCTGCCCCCAACACGTAATTTTCACTCCTACTAAGTACCGAAATTGAGCTAGCTAATTATATTTGAGCGAAAATAAATTGAGAATAAAAACTAAAAAACTAAAAATAAAAGAAAGCAATTAATATTTACAAATGTCGCAAAATGGTTTGGCAGCAACAAATCAAGATAAAAGATAAGATTTATAGGAATGCAATATTTCTAGTCTAGCTCGTGATTAATTTAATCCTCTCTCTACTTTTCTTTAACCCAAGTCTTGGTAGCCGAGAACACTAAATTGGTTAACTACGGGCTCTCGCCCCAATAGCAACCCGAATCTCCCCTACCTCGCGAATGGCTAAGGTGGATTGATCGCGTGTCAAAACAAGTCCTCAATTGGCTATCTACGAACACTCGTTACCTCTCGTGCGGCGTCACATAGACAATTATTGTGTTTCGGAATTAATAGGAAGGGCTCTCGCTAACTATCCTATAATTCTAGTGATCATCTAATGGGTAGCGAACCCATCGGAAGCATTAGGAGCACACAATAATAACCAAGATAATGGGCAATATTGGGTAGAGAGATAATCTCACTATTTTTCTACAAGGCATGCCGGTAGCGGACATCGAAAGTGGTTAAAAACCTAATTTCCTACCTCTCGGTGGAGTGATCGCTTCACAAAACAAGTACTCCCATGGCTATCGGTGTGTGTCAAACACCAACTACTAATTTGTTCGGTCCGAAATGCAAGGTAGCTCGCGGATCCAAACATTTCTAAAATCATTTAATTAGTGGCCAATTAATTAAAAGCATTAAGCCCACAAATTAATAACCTAGCATGCTTGTGTACTAAATAGAGAGAGATAAAATTAAAACATCACATTCAACATAGAAAAATAATTGCTTTCCATAAATCATTAGGCACAAAACCAATTCCACATTTACAAATTCATTCAACCCTAGAAAATACATTAAATATCATAAAATAGAGATTGAAAGAATTAAACCGAGCATCGCGTAAATCCCATGGTTGAAATCGCTTGCAAAGCTTCGTTGGCCCTTGATTTGGTGCTCCAAACCTTCAATAATGATTACATTTTTGGAGAAATGGAGAGAATTTGGGGTGAGGGTCTGCTGCCCATTTGGGGCTTGACCCGCTGGGCTTGTCCGGTGTGTTTGGGGCTTTCTTGGGAGTAAAAATGGAGAGCAAAGTGTGTAGGGGAAGCCGAGGGCAAAATGGAGATTAAACATGAAGAATTGGGGGCTAAAGGGGAGAAAAGAGGAATTTGGAAGTGGGTTTTGGATGGAGGGTTCGCGGGTTGGATGGTGCGGGTGAAGGGGAAATGGGTGAGAATGAGAGGGTAAGTGGGTGTGGAATGGGTGGAAAATGGGCCGGGTCATATGGGGATCCAAGAGCAAGAACCGCGGGTTCTTTGGGCAAGGGACACGTGGCGGCTGCTGGGGTGCCACCGCATTAATGACTCTAGTACTTCGATCTTTTCAATTTTTGTGAAAATTTTAAATTATTCAACATCAATAAAGTAAGAAAATTTTATTAAATAAAAAAACTATAGTTATAATAAAACTAGTTCAAATAAAAATAATTTAAATATTTGAAACAATTAGAGAAAAATACGTGTAATTACTTATTTAAAATAATTACTATTTTATTCTCTTATATAGTTTCAAGCAATCACCGTTATCATTCTATTTTGCGTAATTGTCATGCAAAGCATGCCAATTCTTTAAAAAAATTCTTATGGTGTATTTAATCTAAATCTTGTAAGATTAATCAATTCTAAAGCATGCTAATTCAAACGTAAAAATTAACACTACAATCATAAAATTATAACTACTATTAACAAATTAAATCATATGGGAAGAGTATGGAAAGCCTTATGAAGAGCCCAAAAACAACGACGAGGAGGAGGAGTAAAAATGAACAGCCGTAAAGTAGTTGAAACCAAATGAAGTTATAAATATAAAACAAATATTTGACTTAATAGAAAGATATTATCGTCCTTTTACATGAATTCTAACTATTAGGAATATAAATCCCACATTTTCCATCAGGATTGTAATTTCTTAAATTTTAGTAATCAATTCCAAGATTTTAGTAATCTATTACTATTCCAAATATAATTTTTGCACTACCAAACGTTATTAATCAATTCATGGAATTAATTCTATAAAATTAATTCTATTTTCATGTACCAATCGAGGCCGGCCTCGTGCAATTTTCAAAAGTTATATTTCAATTAATGATAGTCGCACAAAAAAAATCACAAAATTCTGGTCATTGACCTATTATTGGCAGTCATTGATAGGTTATGCAGTTTGCAAGCATCACCACTAAATAATGGAAGACCAATCAACAACTTCCAATAGTAATTTTTAGTCAATATTTTTGTACTCTTCCTGCCTCAAATTAAGTCTCTCATATTTCATTTTCAGGTGTCCTAAAATAATTATCTCTTTTTCTTTTTGGGTAAGTTATTCAAGTCAATTGTCCAATGTACCCATTTTATTTGTGAGATATAAAAATAAATAGACTTTATTAATTTGACATCACTAGTAATAAATTGAAGAATATTAATAAAAATGACATAAAGTCAAACGTATTATTCAATTTCAACACCAAATACATTTTTAAAACCACATTCGCCACACTCAAGTATTGGATGACCCTTCGTTTCACACCTCGCACACGGGCATGGAGACTTGTTATCTCCATTTCGGACGAATGTGAGAGGATGTTGATGAACCTCGACTTTAAATATATCTCCGAACTTGACATTGGAATAAAAATCACGTGGACGAATGCATTGAACATGAAAAGAATAACTGCAATCGTGACAATGGTAGAGCCAGAACTTAGGGTGTATCTCTTCCTCACAAATTTCACAATAAAATTCACTGGGATGGTCTTTGATAGGAGGATACGTCAAAGGGATGGGGTGTTTGTCATAGTCGTGAGTAAGGGTACGTGGTAACGTCGCACATGTGAACATGAGGTTATAACTGCAAGTCTCACATGTATATGCAATACCAGAAAACCAGCAGCTACAAGCATTGCATAGAGTCCAATTGGAAACTTGACGAGTAACCAGGGGATGCTCATGAGATTCATGTACGATTTTGGTAGGTAAGGTAGCGCACCCAATATCAATGTTGACATTGCAAATCTCGCAAGAGAAGCGGAATCCGCTGGAACCCATAAAGCAACATGTGCAACGAAAGTAAAATAAATATTTAATTGAGTGGTCGATTTTTAGCGGGTGGTCTGGATGACCTGTGTGTTGCAGCTCTAGCGGTAAGACTGCACAATATCTATGGAGAAAGTAATTACAATCGCTGCAATGGTAAAATGGAGCCGTGATAGGTTGCATACATGCGGCACACAACATTCCATCATAAACAATGTTAGTGTTCAGCTCATTCTTACTCTGACCGTCCCAAAGTATTAGTGGATGATCATCATGACTCCAATGGTCAATCATTATTTCTCCTTCTCCTTCAAAATCTACATCACCTAAACTGATCTTCTTGACAAATTGGCTCATTAGATCTGCTGATTTATCTGCAGGAATCGGAAAGCGCATTACTAGATCCAGGTTTTGATCTTCTCTAGCTTTGAGCTCATCTTCATCGTCTCTGAAACCAAAATATCCATTAACGGAAAAAGGAAACAAAAACCTCATGTTTAATTAAGGCAAACACGCATAACCAAGATAAAACGGAAAAGAAAAGAAAAGCTTAATTAGTGTAGAAAAATGGATATGATATTCAAGGGAGGAATCATCATCAACAACACTACTACTGAACTTAATGTACTAGAAGAAGTTATAGTACACCTCTGCAATAAAGGCTCTGGAGCGGCATTTGATGTACTAGCACAATCCAGATGGACGAAATATCTGCAGTTGCCACAGTAATAAAGCCAGTAGACCGGATGCACTCTTTATGGCAGATATCGCAATCAAATTGAAAGTCCCTGTTCATGTCGGGAAGAGAATAGGCAAGATTGAGGGGTGGTTGTGTTTACTATGATTGATAATGCTTGGTAATGAAGCACACGTCTTGTGGATCCAAAGGGGCATGTAGTACATAGGCAAGAGTAGTCTCTGCTTTCTAAACCACACGCATCACAATGGAACAGGGCTGGCCTCAATTGGACGGTTAGTGGGTGTTCATGGCTTTTATGTTCAAACCTGCGGTCCTCCTTGAGAGCACATATGATGTCGATATCGAATTGACACTGGGAACAGTGATAGGTGAACCATTCCCAACTTTGACGACAGACGTTACAAGTGCAAGAGAAGTCTGAATAAGGTGGATGAGAAAGGAGAGTAAGAGGATGTTGAGAGTGCATAGGGTGTGTGATCTTAGCGGGCGCTTCTGCACATCTTTTGTGTAAAAATAAATTGCAGATAGCACATTCATAAGCTGTGGAGTCGTCATCATCGCAGTCGGTGATTGGGATTTGACACCCATAACAAACAACTTCACTACCACTTTCATTCTTGTGAACCTCTTTGTTGAGAATCAATGGATGGTCGGGATGACTAAAATGCATAATCTCCATCGGATCCCTCTCTCTCTCTCTCTCTCTCTCTCTCTGTGTAGGTATCAATATATAGGAAGAATCTCTCTGTAGGTATCAATATATAGGAAGAAAACAGAAAACACACAACCACCACAAAAACAAGACGACAACTTAACATAAAAATAAGTTTGATTGCAACGGAGATCAATTCAAATACACCAAATCAACAACCTTGCTTCCAAATAATCAACGGATTTATAATTTAGTGCACTTTAATTGAATAATGATAAGAATAACGTGGTATCACATGTCACTCAATATTTACTCCAACCAAATGGCATTTAATTAAACAGCATCCAATGCTCTAAACACAAAAGTTTCATCAAAACAAGACAGATGATACTCCTCTGTTTCAAAATATTTGTCGTTTTAGGCTAAAAATTTGTTTAAAAGATTGTCGTCTTAGGTTTCCAATGCGTGTTTTGCCTAATTTACTTGTCTTACTCACAAGTTCCATAATTGATCATCTCTTCATTAAATACTTTATCTTCTCCCAATAACTATCTCCTTCAATTTATCTTTTCAACTACTGCAAGAAATTAAAGATATTTAATAAGGGTATATTTGTCAACTTATAAAATTTCTTATATGTGTGCACATTCTAAAACGTCAATCTTTTGAAACGGAGGAAGTACATTATGAAAGACAGCCTGTTTTCTTCCTTTGTCTTTACTTGTTTCTTCTCCAAAAATGATAAAAATTGTTTGCTGACTCAAATGGAATAGCCGAATCAACAACCACATTTATGAACCAACACATTATGAACAGATAAATGTACATTTTTGAACAAACATGTACACATTTTTCAATAAAAAGACTGAACGAAAATTGGTTTTAAGAAATAGAAGATGCTTTATACACAAGTTGCGTAACCACCGACATCTTAGATCCGATAAATAGGTTGGTGTAACATGTCTGCGTTACCATATGTATATCTCTCCCTACTACCTATACCTATACCTATAAAAATATAAGTTGTTTATTAAAAATTAATAGATAAAAATTTGGTTTTATACCTAATAAATCACCCATCATTTAATTAAGGACAAAACAAGTAAATTTATCATGATAAAAATATTGTTTGGACAAAAATAGCCCTAAATTTAATAAACCACACCATTAATTAAAATCAAACAAGTAAATTTGTCATGGAATAATCAATTTTATAAAGAGTTAAATAATAATTTGGTCTCTCCACTTGTACCTAAATTTATGTTAGATCCTATCTTTTTCAATTTTATTCATTTCGTTCCATATGTAATTTTTTTTTTTGTGAGATTTCCCTCGTGCGTACTCGTCGTCTCTCTAAGGTGATGTTAGGGAAAATTGATTAATTTTGATTTTCAATTTTAATTTTTGTTGTACTTTTATGTTTTTAGTTGGGTTAGAATTTAACTAATGTTGATTATGGATTGAGTTAGTAATTAAGTTAAAGAGAAGTACCCCTTGTGTCATCACCGCACCCATTGAGTGTAAAATTTTAAGTACTCTTTAGTGGCCATAGCATTACTCATACTACCCCAATCCCAAAATAATTATCGTTTAAGCAAAGATTTTTTGACACAAAATAATTGTCGTTACGGATTTAAAAAATATTTTCCCATATTTTGTCAAATTTGCCCTTATTTATTACTCTCATTAAAAGGGTTAGTAAGAAAAAAAAAAATTATACAACTATCTCAGATAATTGAACTTAAATAAGGGTATATCAATGAGATAATTGCAAAATAAACCTGTACTACTTTCGATATTTCAAATTAATCCATGTGTTTATTTTTTTCAAATTAAGCCTTCACCTATTTTTTTTAATCGAACCTTAGTCAAATGGTACATTAAGCCAACTAACGGAAGGGCGAGTTGGCGATTACGTGGATCATACGTGGATTAGCCGGGGAATGAGCTAGCACGTGAGTGTCACGTGGTCGTCTAGGTGAGCAAAATTGGACGTCTGGTTGCTCGAAGGGATTAGGGCTAAATTGTGATTCCTTTACAAAGCGGGTTTTTTGAAAATCAAGCACAAAATTGTATGTTTGCGTTTGGAGATTGTTGATCAAGAGCAAAGTAATCGATTCAATGCGTTCCTTGAGGCGATTCAATGAGCATGAAGCTCGATTACGGTAAGTACACTAACCTAGCTACTTAATATAATTTTATTGTTTGCGATGTTTTTGGTCGATTGTTTGCGCTATTAAATTAAAGTAAACAAAGTTACGTTGTGTGTTTCAAGATTACGTGTATATATATTTAATTAATTTTCTATTCGTATATTTAATTAATTATATGTTATTTGTGTTTCAAGATTCTAGTGTATAGAAGATTTGTTTTATGTTTGTAAATTCACATATGTTATTACATCTGATTCCTTTTTATTGGTTTTGTCAATGATTCATTTCCTATTTTATTCTATGTATATAACAATTAGTATAACATCAGTATGTTTAATGATGATGTGGTCCTTCTTGTGTTTAAAAATAATGTGTGTTGTGTATTTGTTGTCATGTGGTTTGTCATTTGTAATAAGGTTATTTTGAACTTTTGCGGATGGTAATAGGTCATTGTTTTTATGTAAGTGCATCATGGGGTCAATTCAAGTGGGGCAAATATATTGGGGGAAAGGTGGTATATTTTGATAATTGTGATAGTGATAAATGGTCCCTACTTGAAGTGAAAGATATGAGTAGGTTTTAGGTTATGATCAGAGTCCTTAGAATATTACTACAAAACAACAAGTGGTAGTAATGGGGATGGATTTGCTCAGGTAAAAGATGACAAGGAGTTAATGAGTCTACCATCTGGGAATAATGAATTGTGTTTATACTTTATACAACCTAATGTCAGTAAAGGCACAGATACATCAGGGATTGATCTTGATCTTGATTTAGGTTTTGATCTAGATCTTGATTTAGGCTTAGTAAATGCAGGGGAATTAAATACAGGGGAAGTGCATACAGGGGAAGTAAATTCAGGGGATGAATATGATGATGATGGGAGTGATAAGTCAACTGAACCTGATGATGATTTCTATGACAGTGACTATAATGTTGATGATGATAATTTATTTGATGTCAATGTTGATAAGGATCTTTGAATGGGGTGGTCGAACAAGAATAAAAATGACAAAGGAAAAGGGATTCTTGATTTTTCCATGAATGTTGAAGGAGAAGACTTTAATGATAAGTATCCTGCTAGTGATCTTGGTGGATAGTTTAGATGGGGCAAGTGATGAAGAAGGGGGAAAAACTTGTAACATTCTGCGTTCAACAAAGATGCGATATGTCGACCCTAGGTTCAAAATTGGAATGACATTTAGTGATATAGCGGAATTTAAGGTCAATTTACACAACACTACGGTAAGTGGAAACAAATCGAGATATTCCAAAAGTGAGAAGGTTAGGGTGAGGGCAGTATGTAAGGAAGGGTGTGATTGGATGGTCTATATATCCAAGGTTCAAGGTAAAAAAGAGTTTCAAGTGAGGACTTACAATCCAACCCACAATTGTTATCGGACATTCTTTAATAAGAATGTTAGAGCAAACTGGATTGCTAAGACTTATTTGGAGAGATTTAGGTCCAATCCTAATATGCCATTACAGTCATTGCAAGCTGATATATTGAGTGATCACCAGACAAAAGTGTCAATTTCTAAGTGTTTTAGGGCTAAGCAATTAGCACTTAAGGCGATCCATGGTAGGAGGAGGAGCAATATAGCGGGTTGAATGATTATTGTGAGGAACTAAAAAGAAAGAGCCTGGTTCAAGCGTGAGTTTCTTCGACAAATGATTACAACAGATTTCAAAGACTTTATATTTGCCTTGGACCATTAAAGAGGTTTTTACGGGGGTGTAGACCTATCATTGGATGGATGGTTGCCACTTGAAGGGGCGGGGGTATATTGCTAGCTTCTTGTGGGCATAGATGGAAATAATTGTACATATCCATTTGTGTATCTTTGTTGTGGAAAGTGAAAACAAGCAATCATGGATGTGGTTCCTTGATTTGTTGAAGCAAGATATCAAAATGGTCAACTCTTACCATTGGACTTTTATGTCAGATAAACAGAAGGTACATTACTTTATTTTGAAATTTAATTGTTTTAATTTATATAAAGTGTTTATAATATCTTTGTTTGATATTTAATTGTTTAATTGTACATTACTTTATTCTAGGGATTGGTTCCTGCACTTGAAATCTTGTGTCCAAATTCAGAGCATAGGTTTTGTGTGAGACATTTGTATAACAACTTCAAGCTTCTATACAAAGGGCTTCTTTTGAAAGACAAACTATGGGATTGTGCAAGGGCTTCAAATCCTGCCTTCTTTGAAAAAAGCATGGAGATTTTAAAAGGTGCGAGATAAAGATGCTTTTAATTGGCTTAATGCTAAGCCACCTCAACAATCTCTAGGTCACATTTTAGCACATGGCCACGAGTGTGATATTCTCCTAAACAACTTGTGTGAGAGTTTTAATGCGGCAATCTTAGAAGCTAGGGATAAGCCTATCATTACTATGTTGGAGAAGATTAGAGGAATATTGACAAGAAGAACACATGTTTTGAGAGATAAGATGAAGAGAAATACGGGGCTTCATGCCCTAAGATTCATGCCATAATTGAAAAAACCAAGACAGAGTCAACACATTGTTTACCCACATGGTCGGGCGGCACATAATTTGAGGTTTTAAGTAGGGAACACGAGTTTGTTGTTGGAAAGAAGACATGTACTTGTAGAAAGTGGGACCTCGGAATCCCATGTGCTCGTGGTATCTCGGCCATGTGTTATCTTTGGTTTAGAGGTAGAAAACTTTGTGGCACATTGCTACAATAGAGAATTGTATATCAAGACCTACAACAACACACTTGATGCCATTAATGGACTGATATGTGGACAAAGTCCGGGCTACCGGCAATCACGCTCCGAGTTAATAAGAGGAAAAAGGTTTGGGAGACCTAAGAAGCGAGGAGGAGAGAACGATGATAATCAAGATAACATGCCTGCTTTGGGATTCAAAAGGTATCTAGAGGAGGGGGCACGAGTAACTTGTTCTTTACGTAATTTACTTGGTCATAGTAAAGAAAATGTCCAAGTAGACACAGTCGGCTTCAAAGCGAGTGAAAGACACAGTCACATGCTCCATTTGTAAACAAATGGGGCATAACAAAAAAGTGCAAAATGAGGAAACAAATGTAAATGAGCACGTGCAAGAATCGAGGCACAGGCGCAAGAATCGAGCCACAAGTAGAAGACCACCAAGTGAATGAACCACAAGTTGAAGAACACCAAGTAAATGAGCCACAGTAGAAGAACACCAAGTGAATGAGCAACATGTACAAGAAGACCGGGAATGGGATCAAATTTCAACACCACCCACCTCCAACACAACAGAACTTACTCCAACGAAACACCTAGGAGGTCTTACAGTTGCTAAATGTAAGGATGTCAACCACTTACGGATTCAAACACGGAGAACAAATTGAGCTTGATGACTAAACTCTGTTTAGGTTTGTAACTTGTTCTTAATTAATGCTTGCTTTTAGTGTTTAGTGTATATTAGGACTGATTCCTTTTTATGGAATACGGGCGATGGTACCAGGCGGAAGGGTGATTCTTTTTTTGGGCACTCAAGCATTGAAAACAGTGATGCTGATGTTTTCAAGTGATGTTTTATGTTTTCAAGTGATGCTGCTGTTGTTTTTTTGTGTTGTGTATTTTCAAGTGTGTTGAACCTTAACCTACAAACTATCAGTTTGCCTGTAATGTAATGTAACTTTGTGTAATTAACAAAACTATGTGTTGTTGTTATTTTCAAGTATGGAATCCAGCCCTGTAAATTTGACATATTAGTGGTGGAATATATTTAGTGTTTGTCTGTGGGTAATTAACATGCTCTTAGTGTTTGTTGATGATAATTATACGCGGATTGCATATATCAAAGAGAGACA